>JARQOC010000003.1:41818607-42055835 GCA_033576535.1 Allobates femoralis
GCCTGGGTGGTCACCAGGGAACCGGGATGACTCACTCAGGACCCTCAGTAGTGTGCCTGCCGTTCCTCTCTCCAGTCCCTCACTGCACTCCCTCCTTTCTACCTCAGCGCCTCTGCCCACAGAGCCGCCTGAAGCCAGCTCCTCGGATCCTCTCTAACTGAGCGGCTCCTCTCTGAGCCCTCGGGATCCTATATGGGCCTTTTTCTGGGTGCTCCGGGTGTTGGCCATGACGTCTTGAAGAAGCTCGGGCCTCCTGTTCGGCGGCTCGGGGGTGAACATCTGCACCGCTCTTGGAGCCAATCCTCCGTTCCAGGACCAGATCCCTCCAGCCTGTAGTTGTACCGAGCTGGGATTCGGGCGCACTGCAATCCCTGGTGCCCCTAGGATCTCCCTCTGTCAGGAGGATCTCTCCTGAGACGTCCTCCATTGTGCTCCTCACAGCCTTTCTTACTGTCTTCCACTCTTCCACTAACCCACCTGACTTTTTTCCCCAAGACTGGGTCTCCCTGGCAACGGGTCCACCCAAGTCCCCTGCTCTAAGGTGTGTGGGTGGGTGTTGTGAGAGTCCTTAGCATCCTAGTGTGGGATACTACACACTCTTATCTGGGTGCAGTACCCCTTCGTGGCATCCTGACCAGTGGGGTGCCACATATTTATATACACTGCTAAAGTGAAATTAAAGGAATGGTTAAAAATAAAAACATAAATTCTCAACTCCCTTCCCTGTGTCCAGTGATGCATTCATCTCTGGTGGCTAAAGGACCTTAATCAGCTGGCCGGGAAGGGCCGGGGGAACCAGATCAGCTGATGCATCACATGACCGCATCAGCGTGTTAAACCATGCTGATGCGGTCATGTGACCCATCAGCTGATCGGGTTGCCCCGCCCCTTCCCGGTTAGCTCATTAAGATCCTTTAGCCACCGGAGATGAATGCATCACAGGACAGATGACGGAGAGGTGAGAATTTATTTTTAAATTTTTAACCATTCTTTGACTTAATTTCACTTTAGCATTGTATGTAGTAGATACACTGCTAAAGTGAAAATACACACATGTACCAAGGGTACAGAGCAGTGCTCTTGTTCTGAGCATGCTCTGTACCCTGGAACCGGATCCGGGAAACAATTCAGATTTTTCCTGGATCCGGTTCCATGGGCCCCCATGTTAAGCGTCCTGGACCGGACCGGATACGTTTCTGTCCGGTTTTGTCAGCCCAAAAACGGTGCAGACTTCGATTTTGGGGTCGGAAATAAACAGGACAAAAATGAATCCAGTACTGAATACACAAAACCGGATGGCCAAATATGACCAATCCGGCACCCTAGGGATATATGGGAGGAAAAAATGATCCTGTTCTGTTGTTTTCAAAAACAAACAGAACAGGATGAGAAAATTAGTAGTGTGAAGCCAGCCTTAAAAAGAGTTTAAGACTGAAGGGCCTGTTGCATGCTACGATATCGTTAACGATATTGTTTGGACGTCACGGCTTTTTGGGTGGAGCAACAACGTCGTAACAACGTCGTTGTGTGTGACAAGTAGAAACGATCAACGATAAGTCGGCTGATCATTAATCGGAGGTTTTTGAACCGGACCTGAAACCAGAGGATAATCGTCCGTCCAACCTGCAGTGTCGGTGTGTGTGACACCTTGATAAAGATGTCGTTAATGACTTCGCCTATTCAGATCTGAAGGACGTAGGCTATCAAATGACTGCAAGTATCATTCGCTTGTTGCGGAATCGTTGCTGCGTTGTTAAAGATATCTGTACGTGTGGCACTTCACTAGCGATCATTGAACGACGTTCAAGCAATCTAGGTCAAGTCGGATCGCTGGTCGGCTCGTTCGACCATTGAAGCGTGTAAACCACGTTTTTTGTCTGCCAGGGTTGATCCTGTTTTTTGCATGATCATCCTGACAGGACCTGATGGGTTGATCCAGATGGCAAATAAGCACTCTGATCTTGTTTTTTGCAGGATTCGTTTCATTTCTTCATTGAAAAGCATTCTGATTTACTTCTCCTTAGGCTATGATGGGTGGAGCCGCTGTCCATGGTGCTGAAGGAGCATTCCGAGAAAGCTTAGTGCTAAAAAGCAGATCAGCAAATGGAGTCTGTGGAACCTCGATTAAGAGTCTCAAACACAGAACTAGCCAGATATCCCACCAGGGAAGGACCCAGCCCTGGGGTGGAATCCCTGCGGAGAACACCATAACCACCATATTAAGTGGCCCTTTTAGTCAATATCCCACTCAGTTACGAGTTAAGGAAATGACAAGGAAATTAACAGAGCCAGGTATGCATCCACAGACAGCTGCTTCGGAGTATTGCCCCTCATCAGTGTGGAGTAGGATTCTGGCTAGGTGGGAGCAAGGCCTGACAGACCAACATCACAAAGCACTCACTGATCTCAGGGCGACCAGTCGAGGAAAACACTGCGGGCAGCTGGCTAAAGCGCTCAAACACAGTGAATTCCATGATGCATTGCCCCCTGGGAATTTGAATATGCAAATGGAGTCTGTGGAGCCTCGATTAAGAGTCTCAAACACAGGACTAGCCAGATATCCCTCCAGGGAATGACCTAGCCCTGGGGTGGAATCCTTGCGGAGAACACCATAACCACCATATTAAGTGGCCCTTTTAGTCAATATCCCACTCAGTTACAAGTTAAGGATATGACAAGGGAATTAACAGAGCCAGGTATCCATCCACAGACAGCTGCTTCGGGGTATTGCCCCCCATCAGTGTGGAGTAGGATTCTGGCTAGGTGGGAGCAATGCCTGACGGATTTATTTATTTAATTTCTCCATTGAAAAGCATTGTGAATTACTTCTCCTTAGGCTATAATGGGTGGCGCTGCTGTCCATGGTGCTGAAGGAGCATTCTGAGAAAGCTTAGTGCTAAAAACCAGATCAGGAAAACAAATCAGGTTTTTTACCGAATCCGGCACCAGACTCCCATATATGGAAACTGGTTTGCGTCAGAAGCGGCTCTATCCGGTTTTGTCCGATTCTTGCACCGGAGACAAAAAATGCTGCAGGCTCCAATTTTGGGGACCATGAAAAACCTGACAAAACTGGATCAGGCACAGAATACACAAAAATTGATGGCCAAATAAGACCAATCCGGCACCATAGGGATACATGGGAGGCAAAACCGGATCAGTTTGTCTGGTTCAAACCGGACAGAACTTGATGCACAAAACCATAGTGTTAAGCCAGCCTAACTATGATCAATACAAGCCGATTTACCTCTTTTCTTTTGTCCAAGTGACTCTTTTCTCTTGTAAATGTCCTCTTTTGTCTTCTGAATGTTTTACATTTCGTAATCAGGAATTAACAAAGGATAAAACTAAAGACACTGAGCATCCAGATGAGATGTGCATTGCAAATTGAGCTTCCTCCATCTTAATTTATACTCATAAAAATTAACGATGTGATCGGCACCGAATCTTCCGAATAATGTGTTGACGTCTACGATGAGAGCTTTATTCCAAATAATTACAGCATTGTGGGAACTGCATGTATTTAACACTAGAAGTCCCAGAGACGGGTCATTTGACCTTTTTACCATTGAAAATCAAGGATCCTTTAAATTCCCGGGACTTCTAGTGTTAAGGTCTCTAAATGCTAAATGTAAATGCCCAACCTGTGCCCAAAGTTATAGACCTTTAGGAGTAATTCCAAAGATCGAACCATTGAGAATGCCATAAGTATCTGGTATGTGGTCTCCTACTCAAAACAGCCATTGGTGGCCACATGGAGGACAATCTAAAGAGCTGGTTAGCAAGATCACCCAGAGGAAAGGTATATTCTGGAAATACCACTTATAGAAATCCCCCCAAAATACAAGTTTGGTCACATATGCAGGTTACATTTTTGCTGCAATTGATGTCTATACAATAGAATACAAAAAACCCTTAAAGCTGTTGGAATCAGGTTAGGGGGGCCATTTCTATCTCCAAGTCAGGTGGGATTGTGCATTATGGTAAGTTATTGGGCTTCAAAGGGCCCGTGCATTGCTCTTGCACAGCGGCACTTTTCTGTCTGTGCCTGCTAGTGATTGGAAGTAAGTCTATTTAAACTTTGCTGCAATTATTATTATTATTATTATTATTATTATTATTATTATTATTATTATTATTATTATTTCTGGACCTCTAGGTGTCACGGACAAATACTGAATACATATTTTTTAAATGCTTTAGAAATTTCCCCCCAAAAAAAGATTACCAGTGTACCCCTATGTATGAATAAAATATTATCATTTATTATTATTATAGCATCATTTATTTAATGGCGTTTTACATGTGAAAAGGGCATACATAGACAAATACAATATTAATGAATAATACAAGGCACAGACAGGTACAGGAAGAGAAGTCCCTACCCGCGAGGGTTCACAGTCTACAAGGATGGGTGAGGATATAGTAGGTGAGGGGAGAGGACCTTGCCTATGATGGGTTCACAGTCTACAAAGGATGGGTGGGGATACAGTAGGTGAGGAGAGAGGACCCTGCCAATGAGGGCTTACAGTCTACAAGGGATGGGTGAGTATACAGTAGGTGAGGAGAGAGGACCCTGCCTACGAGGGCTCACAGTCTACAAGGGATAGGTGGGAATACTGTGGGCGAGAAGAGAGGACCCTGCCCATGAGGGTTCACAGTCTACAAGGGATTGGCGAGGATACAGTAGGTGAAGTTAGAGGACCCTGCCCAGGAGGGCTCACAGTCTACAAGGGATGGGTGAGGATACAGTATGAGAGGAGAGAGGACCCTGCCCATGAGGGTTCACAGTCTACAAGGGATGGGTGAGGATACAGCAGGAGACAGTAGAGCGGTGGTTTAGTAGACTGAGGATCACTGCAGGTTATAGACTTGTCGGAAGAGGTGGGTCTTCAGGTTCATTTTGAAAGTTTACACGGTAGACGAGAGTTTTATATGATGGGGCAGAGAGTTCCAGAGTATGGGGGATGCCATAGAAGTGGGCACAGCTTTACACTGCTATACCAACTATACAAAAATGTAACTCATTTTCATTGTCGGTTTCTAGTGATTTAATATTTTTTCATCTTCTGAATACAGAGCATGGCAGGGGTCACTCCTATATAAAATAGAAAGTTGTTTCTCTGTTAACTATTATCATTCATGGTTTAAAAGATCAATTAGAAATATTTTGTCTTTTTTCCCCCTGAATAGCGCCACCTTAGTCTCTAGGCTGTGTTTGGTATTGTAGTTATACTCTTAGCTGGCAATGATATAATAGATGCAGCTGTGAACAGGAGATGCGCTGTTAAATAAAAAAAAAAAGATCCTCATTTCTAATGTGTTTTTTGTTTTAATCATATACTAGGTAATTGTGACCCAAAATATAAATCAAGACTTTAGTTTAATGTAACCATTAATAGGTCAAGACCCACCCAAAAAGAATAAATACAATACCATTATCATTATGAATTAAAGTTTATTAATTCGTTAATATATAAAAACATATATGGAAAAAGGGGATGTGCTGCATGTGTGAGGGAGTGGTCGGTACCCGGATGCTCCTGCCCTGAAGACGCCAACCACTTTGTATTGTATAGTGGTGTGAATTGTGTCATGCAATTACATATGTAATATAATGTGTTCACGTATAGCGCATAAGGTATAGAGTGTAAGATAGTATATGACGTAACACTTATGGTACCTTTACACGCCGCTACTGGATGGTGGCAACAACCGGGTGCTTCACGTGCACGAGCACGCACAAACGGTTGCAAACGGTAATCGCACCACCTTTACACGCCGCTACAAGGTGCGCTACGGTAGGTTACATCTATCTCTGGATACACCGCCGGGTGCCACAAGTTGCCATCTGTAGCTTACCCTACCATCTTCACACGCCGCCACCACAGGGTAATCTGGGCGGAACAAAGGCAGCAGGTAAAACATATAGGCGTGCCACAGTCCATCACGCCGCGCCCAAACCACAACCATTGGCCAACACAAGAGTGTTCTGATTGGGCACGACGCGAAGGGCGGATGGCGGAGACATGACATAGTATTTTTCGGACTGTGCCACGGAATAAGCGCTTGTGACACGGCGGATGTTGCGGATTGAGCTAACGGGATGGTTATGCGTCACGCACAAGCGGTTTACAGTCACACACTCCGTGCGTATGAAAGAATTAGTGCTGGGCCATGTGTGCATTGTAGAAGTGTTTGCCTTGTCACGCTGAATACCTTGTCACGCTGAATAAGCGCTTGTGACAGCGGCGTGTGGCAATTGCGCTAAGTGGTGCTTGGGCGACACACAGTAGCAGCTTACAACACACAGTATGTGCGTTTTGTGTAAACATTGTCCTATGTGTGGTGTGTCTGGATACCAATGTGTGAATAGAGGCCAAATGGTGCTCGCATATGTGGTAACAGATGTCAATGCCCTTGAGCAGCTCGCATACCACATATCCATGATGTGTGTGTCTACGTACTTCAACTCACCTGACAATATGATGTCCTGCATCAATGTGCTGTGTGCAGGTGACCCTCTGCCTACACCAAACCACAAGGGTTATGTACACACATTTGTCACATAGACTGTTGCCCAAAAACCTGCCCAAACATCATGGTCACCCACACATATTGTCTGCCCATCCCCGCCATAGGTGGCAATGTGTGTGACAGCACTGGCCACAACCCAAACCTTGATCACACTGCCCTCCATCCCCAAGTAATCAGGCTCACACAGAGTATTTTGGATCCAAGGCAAATACATTTATTAGAACTTAGCAATCCAGACATTGGAAAAGAAAAAAAGAACATACAGAAAGGAAACAAGAATGTGACATGCTGTTTCAATGTGCATTGTAACACATATACATTTGGGATCCCAACATCACCAAAAATGAGACTTTGTGCAGCACCAACATAACACAAATAAAACCTAATCTAACTAACTTAAACCTCTGCACACAATGAAAGAAAATAAAACAAAAAGACATGGTGCAGCAACCCTGCTGTTCCCACCATGGCACCCTTTTGACGATCCTCCAGAACCACCCACACTAGATGTGCTGGTTCTGCCAGCTCACTGCACCAGAGCCATTGAAGTAGGAACAGTAAGCATCTCTACTGTCCCTGGCCTCCTGCTGACTGCGACCAAGGCTCTGCGGCTGGAGTGGCGCCACACCATGGTCGTCATCACGCCAAGACCCTGGACGGACCTCCCCTGTTGTGGCGTCTGCATTATCTACAGAACCTCCTGGCGTGTATGATGCTCTATCCCTACGACGCAGGAAGTTATGCAGCGCACAGCAGGCCATCACTACCGCGTCAATAGACTCCAGTTTCATATGCATAGGCGTATGAAAAACCCGGAATCGATTCGCCATTATCCCGAATGCATTTTCAACCACACGGCGGGCCCGGGATAGCCGGTAATTGAAAATGCGTCTTTCAGAAGTAAGGGTCCTCTGGGGATATGGCCACAGTAGGTGCTCCTGAAGTGGGAACGCTTCATCCGCCACAAATGCAAAGTTGAGATGTTGGGTCATCTCGTCATTTGAGGGAAAGTTCAGCCCACCGCTCCTTAGTAGTTGTGCCAAGGAGAAGCGTGCGAACACCCCCCCATCTGAGTTGCGGCCGTTCATTCCAACGTCCACGTACAGGAACTCATAGTTCGCATCCACTAGAGCCATGAGGATTATACTAAAATACCCTTTGTAATTGAAAAACAAAGAGCCTGAGTTGGCGGGTTTAGTAATCCTCACGTGCTTACCATCCAAGGCCTCGCCGCAGTTGGGGAAGTTCCACCGGGTTTTAAAGCCTCGAGATACTTCCAGCCATTCTGCGGCTGTTTCTGGCATCTTCATGTAGGATGGCTGCAGAACACTCCAGATGGCCTCACATGTCTCAGGGATCAGGCGGCTCAGCAGGGGCAGGGAGACACGTGCCGCGTATGTGAGGGATGTCATTGACTGCCCTGTAGCCAGGAACCGCAAAGTAATAGCCAACCGCTCCTCAGCTGATACCGATCGACGCATAATAGTGTCCTGACGGGCTATCAGTGGCCTCACACGCTCCAAAAGGAAGGTGAAACAGTCCTGGGACATATGCAGGTAGTTTCGGTAATCATCGGGATTGTTCAGCTCCAGCTCACGCAACAGCTGCATGTGTCCCCGGGTCTCCCGCCGGCGAAGCCAATCCCGGCTCCACAGCCGCCGTTGTCTGCGACCCATCAACCGGTCATACCGATCCTGAAGCCACATTTGCTCTTCCACCACCGCGAGAGCCACGATAACATTTCGGTCATGTATATTCTGCATCCACGGTCTCAGCACCTGTACATTACAAAAGATAACATCAGTACATAGAACAATATGGGGACATGTCAGCATGTAAAGCAAGCCACACCTCTTTGGGAGTACACACTATAGCCAAGCAGATGTGAGCTCTCGTGTGCGCACAAAACACATCCAGGGAGCCATGCAAGGACAGCAACCATTAGTGGGCGAGAAACAATCGGAACATGGCCAATCATCCTGTCCTCCTATCCGTTAACACTTTGTTCAGTGGGGGAAATGCGCACATCTGGACCTATGTGAGTTACAAAGGGACATGTGTCACCACTAATCTCGCATATACATGTCACAGAAACCATTGAGCATAGCATATATAGTTTCCCAACCACAGACAGTAATCCACTACGTACCAGGCCAGGCCAGGGTGAGTAAGCATAGATGTCACAAACCAGATTACACATGACTTATCATGGTGGAACTTGGTTACACATGTGTTTGCACGGGTGATATCCACATCTGTTCAATCTCTGCTGCGTCACACCTCAAAGCCATGTCTGATCCTAGCCATGTTGGTCCCAGTGTCCGTTGACCACAACCAGTATGATCTAATCGATGATGTGCACATCAGTACCACATTCCTGTCTACAGTCCAGCAGCCATTCTCCTGTATGGTGAATGGAAACAAAAAACACAAATGTGTCACTGAGAATATGGGACCCCCTGTACAAAATGCCAATTAATAGTCGCCACACCACGCTAATGTAGTCCCAAAAAAATAAACCCTGGGTAGTCCGCTACACCAGTCTTTGGCGTTAGCCCAACAAATCATGCGCCTCAGCCCCCCCCACGCCGCAACTTCCATGTCTGCCCATGAATACTCACTTAATGGCTCTGGCCAGCAAGCGTAACGTCTGCCGGGATGAGCAGCTTTTCAAGGAGCGGCAACCAATGACGATCGAGCGATCTGCACCAATTAGCTGCCGCTAGACCTGTTCGCAGGTGTACGCTAATAATGTGCATAATTGGTGTTCTCTGGTTGGTGTAGCTGACTATAAAGCTCTGCTAATGCCCACCAGACCCTGTCCAGACGTCCATGTGCATTGAGCTAGTGGTGTCCATTGATCCGTGCTCTGTTGCTCTGACGGTAAGTTATCTCACGTGCTTGGTCCTTGACATGCGATTGTACATAACGCAGATGCGTCTCTCACATGGCGCTTAGGCAATGTGTGTATGGACGTTGTGTTTTGTGCTTCTGGTCTGTCTTGTGTTTTTGGTATGTGCATGGCTTATTCTCTGTAGGCCATAGGCATGTAGGGCCTATTGTTCAAGTATGTTTACGTATATCTTAAATTGAGCTTAATTAGCAGGGCAAAATATTAAGGGCTGGTTGGCCCCAGTACTTTCCATCTCCATTGATCCCTGTAATGTGCCCCTGTTTGGGCAGGGGATGGTTGGTGCATGGCCTACAGTAGGGTGTCCATGGGTGTAGTCAGACCAAGATGATGATGTGTTTGCCCATAAGCTGTAGCATGTGCTGTTGTGTCAGACAGCCAGGCCTCCTTTAACACATGCCAAACCTTTCACATTGTGGCCAGGCCAAAGATGATATGTTGCACACCATGGCCTGGTGCAGATGTGCCCCTGGAAGCATGTTCCCTCACTCCATGTTTAGGTATGTTTAAAGAGGTTATTTGTCGGTGTAAACCTTGTTCCCACCATGTGTCGTCGTCAACATATGTCTGGAGCTTAATCTGTCAACACATGTGTAGGCTATCTGAGCTGCTGCACATGGAGAAAGGTTCGCACAAATGCTAACATGCATGTTGCCAAACAGCTTCATGGCGAGAAAAACAAGAACTTTGCCTGCCTGTATGTAAATAATTTCCCAACCATGGGTTTATTTTTGTATGCCTCGTGTACTGACTGTTTTAATTGGTGTTTTTCTCCACACAGATGCCGAGGGGTAGCGTTGAGTTTGAAACCCAGCTTCTCACAGACTATCAACGACACTAGTGTCTGTGGCGCACCTCGCTGCCTGAATATCGCAATCAGGCAGCGAGGGCCGAGGCCTACAGGCCTCTTGTCGACCTGGCCAATAGGCTGGCCCCCAGGCCAGGCAAGAGGTGGGACCAGCCAATGGTGGCCCTTAAGATAAAGAATATGCGGGCCGCGTTCATGCGGGCTCACCTAAACTACCAGGACCGTCGGTCAGGGGCTGGAGGTGAGGAGGTACCATTGCCTACCTTATTGGTACTATCCGCTCCTCACCTTCACCCTTGGCCACGGCAGCTCACGTGCAACGCGGACCAACCGCCCCATTGCTGCGTCCCATGTAGGCCCTGGCCAAAAACCATCTGCGCCACAGGAGGTGGGTAATTGTGTTACGGTGGTGGCCCACAATGCTTGCATCACGTGTGCTTGTCTGCATGCTTCACCACAACCCCATTGTGATATTTGGGTCCTGGGCTGACAAACCATTTATTGATGTGTTATGTGTCCTCAGGGGCTTGGCTGATTTAATCTACAATCTATCCACAAAGCCCTTCTCCAATTCTGCAATGACACAGACATATGTTTATTTTGGGGGTAGTTTGCAATATTCTAAAAAATGGCTTTGTTTTGTATTTGAGGAGGGACATAGCAACATGTACTAAATGGTGAAGGCACACGTGTGTGGCCTTTGGCCCATGTAGTGTATGTTTGCTGTAAGGGGGTCCTATTTTTATTAGTTTGGGGCTCACAACGTCAAGCTGGGCCACATGGCCCTGGCCGGGATTTCAGCCAGCATCAAGCTGGTGTGGTCACATATGATTTTTGGTTTAGGGCACTCTGAATGCCACATATGTATGTTTTACGCAGAGTACGTGGGATGCTACAGGTGAGTGTACAGGAGATGTGCAGGTGTTGGGGTCACTAGCCTTCTATCTTTCTTGTGTCTTGTTTTTTGGTTGGTGGAGTGTTGTTTGTGGTTTGGGATTTTGGAGGCCTATGGCCAATTTAGAGAAATGATGTTGCTTTTATTAAAACTGTTTTTCTTTTTTTCTTTTTTTTCACAGGCCCCTGAGCAGGCCGGCTCCATTCCTGAGCATCCTGTCGCTGATGAGGCTCAGTCGAGTACATCTGCGGCTGAGCAGGAGGATGGAGCTAGTGATGTGGGTCCGAACCCAGGGCCCAGCTCGGTCATCCGGCGAAGGCGACGACCTGCCCCACCGGAGACTGAGCTGGGCACCTGGGCCCGCCAGATCCTTTTGACCGAACAGCGGACCCACATCTCTAGCTACGCCCTCCACATGAGCGACAGGTTGTCAAGGGTGGAGCCCCTCCAACGTCAGATTGCTCAGCGGGTCTTTGACCATATCGTTGATGCGGCCGAAGATGGGGCCCTGCAATGGGGATGCCACATCCCCTCCCCAGTGCGGAACGACATCTGGCCCCTTTCGGCAGCTGAACCACCACGGCGATTGAGAAGACTGGCCCCGACACGCACCCCAAATCCCTACCCAACACGTCGTCTTCGATCCGGACGCTCTCAGGCAGGTCGGGGCTGCCATGAGAGGAGGGGGGAGCCGGCATTGTCAGAGCAGACAGAGGAGGATGAGGAGGAAGTGGGACACTAGTAGCCAATGCACTTAATTGGCCGTCTGGACTATGACATATTCACCCCGCCACATTGGTCCCTTTTTTTTTAATTGATTTTTTTTTGTGGGCAAAATTGCACTATGTATTTTCTTTGTTTATTTACAATTTATTAGGTAATAAATTATTTTGTGTCACACAATTGTGTCTTTATTTAAGGTTATAAATTTAGGGTTCAGCGTGGCTGAATGTTTAGGGTCACAATATAGTGGACACTATCCACACATTGTGGGCAATGGCCCCAGAGCAGGAGCACCATGTGGGCCGCTAACATGTTGTTGCACTTCAAAGAGGTGTGGTCATGTGGGTCACAGTTACGGAATGGACATGTTGGCGACAAATACATGTGTGTTGTGACATCAAGGAACACACAAAAATCGTAGTCATACTTTTTATTGACAACATACATGTGTGACAGACATTTGCCACAATAGACACAATGCTGTTTTCAGCTCGTAGTAGCCAGTCCACACTCCCCCTGGTCCCAATGTGGGACACTATAAGAAAAGAGCCCAACGGGGTAGCCAGTCCACATTCCCCTGGTCCCAATGTGGGACACTATAAGAAAAGAGGGCAACAGGGTAGCCAGTCCACACTCCCCATGGTCCCAATGTGGGACACTATAAGAAAACAGGCCAACGGGGGCAAAAAAAAAAAAAAAAGCCAACAAGGCAACAGTAAAAATTTTTGGTCCAACAAGGACAACAGATTTTCAGGGCAGGTCAGCCCATTTAGGTGTGGGTGTTGTGACACATCATTGGAGCCCACCATGATGTTGCTGCACGGCAGCCAGCATGGCAGCCAACCGTGCCAGGTCTTGCAGCCCGCGTCGGAGTGCCCGATGTAGCCGTTGGGCGAAATCATGGTGGGCCCTCATCACGTCCTCCATGGTAGGTACACCTGTATTGTGATTTAAAACAAAAATTTACATTCTAATAGTCCCTATGGTGGTTTGGTATGTTCACACAACAAATATGGTCCTTACCCTCGGGCTCAACCTCCTCCTCAGTATCAGGGGGTGATGGGGAGGCACTGACACTCCACCCCGCAGCTCCAGCACGTTCTCCATCTGCAACAATGGGTGAAGAACATTATTCACAAAATGTGTGCAAATCCTAATTACCCCAAACCACCATACTGCTTACAGTGTGCAGGGCATAGCACACAACAAAACACACTTACCACCATAATCGTCCAAGGCTGGCTCATTTGCTGGTTGAGGCATGGCCTTATCCGGCCCAGCAGGCGATGGCACCTCAGGCTCCGGCCCCGCTGGCTCATCAGCATCTGCCGCGGGCGGAGCTGATGGGGAAGGTAGCTCCTCGTCCTGAAGCCCTGCTGGGTGTTCCTGCTCCTCCTCCTCATGCCCTGGTGACGGGCTATTCCCTTGTGGGGATGGTGTGGCAGCTGCCTCTTGAGGCGGTGGGGTTGGTGGGCCACCTACAGGTGTTGACGGGGGAGCCTCATCAGATGAGTCAGCAACATCTGTATTTGAAGAAACAATCATTCAGCTGTCAGAAGAAGGTTTCAGCTCAGAGATGTTAACACATTTAGATTGTTGGGCTATGTGTTTGCAGTAGTCCAGATATGGGATGAGCTGATGTGTTATGCATGTAGTGTGTGTATGAGGCAGTAGTGTGGTTATTGTGTGGAGAGCATCTAACACTGTGGACTCATCTTTGGAGCAAAATAAACATGAGTTTAAAGGGATCCTGTCACCCCGAAATCACCTCTAAACCTATTAAAACCTGTCCCTAGAGCATATGGGCATGCGCAGTGCGTATTTTGAAGCTGACAGCGCGGCGCGGCTGCAAATACGTCATCCGGCGCCGGGAATGACGCGAATCGCGTCATACAGCTTACAGTGAAGCCCGGACGCTATGAGAGAGAGGGGAGGCGCGCAGGGAGGCGCGAATTTGAACATAGACTGACGAGCACGCCTGAATAGGCGTGATATGAAGAAGAGGGGCTGCCTTGATGAGTGACTATGAATAGCATAGTCACTCATTATCATGACTAATCAGGTACTTATAAAACGTTTATATTCACTTTGACTAATGCCATTTAGGAGCTAAAAGGAGTGTAGGGACAGTGTTAATATGCTCTAGGGACAGGTTTTAATAGGTTTAGAGGTGATTTCGGGGTGACAGGATCCCTTTAAGGCAGATGTGTAGGCACTCCCTCAATATTCTGCTGACTATATGCTACCCCATTGCATGTGTCCCGCCGTAGGCCACAGTCTCCTTATAATATGTTTGTCAACATATGTGTGCTGTTTTGTGCTTATACATGGCCAAATGTGTGTTTGGCCCTAACAATTACTCACCACGCAGCCTGGCAATCCGGGCACGGATGTCCACTATGCGGCCTGGGCATTTCTGCTTCAGGTCTGCGATTTTCTTCTGGACGGCTTTAGAGGTCCTCTCCACCCCCAGTTTGTTGAGCAGGGCCCGCTGGATCCGCCTAATGGTGGCGCGATTGCGCAGCCTGGGATGCCGGTGGTGATGATGACCCCAGTAATCGTACCGGTCACAGTGGTCTATAAGGACCAGTAATTCTGCCATCCCTCACAATGCAGCGCGCTGTGCGGCCGCCATAACTGCAATGCTGTGTGCAGAGGAGGGGCTGGCACCTTGCAGGCAGAGTGAAACTGAAACCAACGTCATGACGTCATTACGGCCTCTGTCGGGGTCACGCACCATTCAAAGTCGACCTACGCGCAGTGACACGGGCGAAACACTTCTGCGGCACCTACAGAACAAGACCCCTCAGAGCGGTGCGTAACGCAACCTTGTGCGCTGTGTACTGAATTATTCATTTGCATGTGGTATGACAATGCGTACATTAGTGCGTGCAGTGACACGCCAGAAGCACTTCTATGGCATCTGCAGTACAATAAGCCAGGGCGGTACGTAAAACAAACTTGTACGCTGTGTACAGCATTATTCCTTATTATGTTAAGAGAATGTGCACAGTATATAAGGACCATGGCGCAATGATACGTTTGCCTTCTGCAAGTGTGTGTCCGCGTAATTGTACTAATGTATGATCGTGCATACGGCGCGTATCTGTAGTGCTGAAGTGACAGCTCATCCAAGATGGCGGCCTGTGAAGGAAGAGCCAATCGGAACGCAGCATCTTCCACCAATGATCGCTGATGGGGCGCGGTAACCCGGAGCCTGTGTCACGCCCCAGGTACATACCAGGTACATAGCATGGTGTCGAAACAACCCTTCTGTTCCTTCTTTACACGCCGATACAGGTCGCTACCATCGGCTGGGTAACCACCAGTTTTAGGGCAGTGCTCTGAAACAGGTGCCGCCACTGGCGGGTGGCTACAACCGTCTTCACACGCCACTACCTCGGGTTATATTGGCGGTGCAAGATACATTTCTCTCATGTATCCAGTTGTTGCCACCATCCAGTAGCGGCGTGTAAAGGTACCATTAGGGTGAGATAAGATCAAGGTGACCCGCCCCAGGGTATGGGATACTCGTAACCGGGCTATCATACAGTTCCGGGGAGTCACAGGGGTCGAAACCTGGTTCCTCGGCCCTGGGGGCAGCTGTAAAGGGGGATTCTGGCTCGGTAGGGAAAGGGGTGATAGAAAAGGGAGTTATTCGTGACACCACCTGTGGTATGTGGCTATAGGTGGCCACCACTGCCGCAGAACCTCCGGGGATGATATACAGGCAGCTGGGATTGAGCGGCTCCTCACGGGCGGAGCGGATCCCCGGGGCAGAGGATGTAGCATAGGGTGTAGGGTGTAGGGTGCAGGATGGAGGGTGAGCAAAAAGAACTGGTGTCCACAGCTACAGTGGTGGCCAAAAGTATTGACACCCCTGCAATTCTCTCAGATAATACTCAGTTTCTTCCTGAAAATGATTGCAATCACAAATTCTTTGGTATTATTATCTTCATTTAATTTGTGTTCAATGAAAAAAACACAAAAAGAATTGTCCTAAAGCCAAATTGGACATAATTCCACACCAAACATAAAAAAGGGGGTGGACAAAAGTATTGGCACTGTTAGAAAAATCATGTGATTCTTCTCTAATTTGTGTAATTAACAGCACCTGTAACTTACCTGTGGCACCTAACAGGTGTTGGCAATAACTAAGTCACATTTTCAGCCAGTTGACATGGATTAAAGTTGACTCAACCTCTGTCCTGTGTCCTTGTGTGTACCACATTGGTCTTCTTTCTTTTCTCCATGCTCAAAGAACTGTCTGAGGACTTGAGAAACCAAAATGTGAGGAAGCATGAGCAATCTCAAGGCTACAAGTCCATCTCCAAAGACCTGAATGTTCCTGTGTCTACCGTGCGCAGTGTCATCAAGACATTTAAAGCCCATGGCACTGTGGCTAACCTCCCTAGATGTGGACGGAAAAGAAAAATTGACAAGAGATTTCAACGCAAGATTGTGCTGATGGTGGATAAAGAACCTCGACTAACATCCAAACAAGTTCAAGCTGCCCTGCAGTCCAAGGGTACAACAGTGTCAACCCATACTATCCGTCGGCGTCTGAATTAAAAGGGACTGTATGGTAGGATACCCAGGAAGACCCCACTTCTTACCCCGAGACATAAAAAAGCCAGGCTGGAGTTTGCCAAAACTTACCTGAGAAAGCCTAAAACGTTTTGGAAGAATGTTCTCTGGTCAGATGAGACAAAAGTAGAGCTTTATGGGCAAAGGCATCAACATAGAGTTTACAGGAGAAAAAAAGAGGCATTCAAAGAAAAGAACACGGTCCCTACAGTCAAACATGGCGGAGGTTCCCTGATGTTTTGGGGTTGCTTTGCTGCCTCTGGCACTGGACTGCTTGACCGTGTGCATGGCATTATGAAGTCTGAAGACTACCAACACATTTTGTAGCATAATGTAGGGCCCAGTGTGAGAAAGCTGGGTCTCCTTCAGAGGTCATGGGTCTTCCAGCAGGACAATGACCCAAAACACACTTCAAAAAGCACTAGAAAATGGTTTGAGAGAAAGCACTGTAGACTTCTAAGGTGGCCAGCAATGAGTCCAGACCTGAATCCCATAGAACACCTGTGGAGAGATCTAAAAATGGCAGTTTGGAGAAGGCACCCTTCAAATATCAGGGACCTGGAGCAGTTTGGCAAAGAAGAATGGTCTAAAATTCCAGCAGAGCATTGTAAGAAACTCATTGATGGTTACCGGAAGGGGTTGATCGCAGTTATTTTGGCTAAAGGTTGTGCAACCAAGTATTAGCCTGAGGGTGCCAATACTTTTGTCTGGCCCATTTTTGGAGTTTTGTGTGAAATGATCAATGTTTTGCTTTTTGCTTCATTCTATTTTGTGTTTTTTCATTGAAGACAAATTAAATGAAGATAATAATACCAAAGAATTTGTGATTGCAATCATTTTCAGGAAGAAACTGAGTATTATCTGACAGAATTGCAGGGGTGTCAATACTTTTGGCCACAACTGTATATACAAAAGCTACTCAAAAAAGGCAGCATCAGAAAAACTTACCATCAATGCCAAAATCAAAAACCAACACTGCTTTTGCAGGATGCAGTCAGACCCCACTATGTAAAGCAAGCACCAGGAGCAGGCTGATAAATCACCTCTACCTACAACAAAGTGTGGGAGGCGACCTGCCATGCACATAATGGGCTTGCGTAGGACACCTTTCACACTGGTACAAATGATGCAGAGTGTCTGAAAGCTAGCCACTGGCTCTGCCACCTAACCAATGGACCACCCAGTACGATGCTTCTGCACCACTAGATGAACGGCGCCCCGTTTTTTGCATTTTTTTATCATTTTCGGGGTGCAGCTGGGCCCCATGGGGCACCATTCATCTAGTGGTGCAGAAGCTGTTACCGAATCTTAGATCGGCTTTTCCACAAAACACCAGTGGTACACAGAGTGAATCTCACAGGAGTATCTCCAAGTGAACATCGATGCCATGACTGGAGCCTTGCTCATTTTGGGCTTCTAATCTGGAAAAATGGCCTAAGCTCGCCATTCATGCCTTGGAGATCTTGTCATGCTCCCTAGCCAGCGTTCTCTCTGAACGGGTCTTCAGTGCTGCTGGTGGTGTGCTGACATACGCATCTGTCCCGCCAGAATGTGGACAGACTAACGTTCATCAAGATGAACAAGTCATGGATCCGCAAGAACTTTTCTACCCCTGTGTCATCCTGGGGAGACTGAAGGCTTGTGGATTTTTGATTGTGCTTCATGACAGTAACCATTTAAAGATTGCACCTGAGGGGCAATTGATGCCACTTAAGTGGTGTCTGTGCCCAAATTGTTGGAAAAAATGGAGACTCTTGTTGGAGTCCCCTAAATGTGTTTTACATGATTTTCGAGGTCATGACATGCCTAGATCTGTGTCCAGCTCTTTTCTTTTCCCATTTTTATACTTGTCATTTTTCCATGTGTTTGTTGTGTCTTCTGAGTAGTTTTTCACCTTTGTGACACCTTAGATAGAAGGTCTTTTCTATGTGTTTGTCTGCCATTGTTTTCAATGGTGTTTGACGAATCGCATAGGGCCTATATGTAATTACATATATTTATGGGATCTTTTTTTTTTTTTAAATCATCCAATTTAGTTTGTAAATTTGTTTTTATTTATCTTTTATCTTATACTTTTACCCATTATTAAAAATAAAATATATATATTTAAAATGTTTAATATATATTTTAAATATGTCTTTACATGTCATTATTGTGAATCAGATGGACTTGTTTTTTACTTATAAAAAATGAAAAATTAAATCATATATGTTTTTAAGCATATTTTAATCATCTCTACATGTCAATTTTGTAAACCTAGTGCATTTAAGGCTGCTTTCACATCACATATTTTTTCCTGTCCGTGAGATCCTACTTTTTGTAGGACCCCACGGACAGGAACGGATGGCATCGGGTGCCATTTCTGGGTCTGGGTCTGTGATTTTCACGTACTCCGACACAGAAAGCCCTAACCTGTAAAGTGCAGGCAAGCCGGGCACTTTCACTCCCGCAAGGTATATGTATATACATTGCAGGAGTGAACAAAGGGTTAAAAATTAAAAAAAAAAACATCCTCACCTCTCTGATGGTGTCCTGCGCTGTCTGAGATTTAAACAGCGCAGTCATGTGACAACCCGATCAGCTGATCGGTCACATAACCAATCAGCTGATGGGGCTGCCAGGCAACCACAGGTCCTTCAGTCCCAGGAGCGAGCGAGGCAGCGCGGGACACTGTCGGAGAGGTGAGCATGTTTTTTTTTGTTTTTTTTAACCCCTTCTTTAACTAAATGTCACTTCCGCAATGTATGTATATATATATTGCAGAAGTGAAATTAGATGGTTCGGAGCAGTTTTAGTTGAGCATGCTCAGTACTCTCAAATTGGGTCCGAGGAACGATCCTGTGTTTCCTCGAACCCGTGCTCCATAGACCCCATGTTAAAGGCCAAGGATCTGATCCATTTTGGCCTAATTGCCATCCGATTTTGTGGGATCCGACTTGTGTCCAATTTTAGGCTGTGCCCAAAATCGGAGCAGTGTCCGATTTTGGGTAGAGCAAAAAATCGGACACAAATCGGATACGACAAAATCGGATAGTAATTAGGCCAAATCCGATCCCCATAGGATAACATGGGTAACCAAATCAGATCCGTGGCTGTCCGTTTTACAACAGACAGCCATGGATCTTCAAAAACATAATGTGAAAGCACCCAGCAGTCATTTTTATATTATTTTTTATGTTATCAATCTTTTTACATGTATTTTTTACACCTCTCTGGACCCAGACCCCCGGCTGAGAGGTTGGATGCTCCGCCCGGTCATAGTTTACATATGAGTGAAGGTAAGAATCACAGACCGCCTGTGTTAAACACACCTGAAGTGAGGGTGTGGTCATAGAGACATTAGCATATGAGGATTGGGGTCATTCTTTATTTCTATATGGGGGTGCATGTTGCTTTTCTGCAGGATCAATGGATCTTCAAATGGAATTCGCAGCTGCCGATATAATAGACCTGAGCTTGATGTAACACTATAGCAGAGATGTGCATACATTTATCATGATGGAGAGTGCACTGGGTTTATTCACTGTTATGATGCAGAGCGAATTAGCTTCCAGCCAAAAAGATGAATGGTAATTCCATTTTAGACTAAGTTCCCATGTCCAGTAATCATCCCTAAGAAGGGATCCAGCAGGAATCTGTTCTACAAACACAACTTTTTTGTCCATTATACAGGATCCATTTTTTTTAACACTGGAGTCTATGGAGAGCGGATCCGGTGGCTGATCGCTATTTATCTTCCATTTGAAACCGATTCAGTAAGAAAAAAATGGATCCTTTACAAAGGAGACAAAAACAGAGGCTAAATAGCGATCAGTTACCGGATCCGTTTTCCATAGATTCCAATGTTAAAAAAACAGATCCTGCAAAAATATAATTTTTCAAAATGGAGAAATAAAATTGTGATTGCAGAACAGATTGTGTTGGATCTGATCTAATGGTGGGTTTACACGCCGCGATATCGGCGTCCAACTCCGATAAAAAGTCACGTGGGTCGCGAGTTGGACCCGATATCGCTTCGATATCGATATCGATGATGGAACGATGCCAAAACGATATCGGAGTTGAATAGCTGAGCTATTCAACCGCCCGATATCGCAAGGCCGTTGTACAAGCATCGCAGCGTGTGACAGCCCAACTCCGATCTGTACGCCGACGCTACCCATTAACTCCCATATTAAATGGTCGTTACTGGGTTGGTGGGCGTACACATCGGAGGGACGTTGTTTCCCGATATCGCAGCGTGTAAACCATAGATGCGATATCGGGAAAAGGGCTGAAAAAATGCGCGCTCCCGCGCCGTTGCCTCCGATATCGCCGCGATATCGGGACGTGTAACCCCACCACAACAGCTGATTACTGGACATGGGAACATAGGCTTACATCATGTGGACGTCAGTCTCACCTGTTCTGGATATTATTGTAATTATGGGAGCAGCAGCCACCATTCTCCTCTCCCAATTGACACTGATTAGGTGGAGAACATTTTTGGTCCATTTGCTCACACTGAGGGTTTCCCTTTCTACATTGAATATCGTGTGCAAGACTGAGCGTCCAAGTGTAAAGTGAGGTTGGGCCAATGGAGCTACCGCCGCTTTATAGCCACCTTTAGGTTTTGTTAGCACCCGCACCAGGGTTTCTTTTCTTATGCCACTGGCTGTTGGACTGTCATAAATTGGCCCATTTATGTGCTAATTATCTTTGTTTTAACATATTTTCTATAACAGTAATGCAGTTCCAAATTCATTTATTCAATGTTTGCATACTATAGTATTTCAAACCACAAATATACTTTTTTTGGTTCTAAAAAGTTACAGAAACTTGACAAAGCTGGAAAAACACTGGTGTCTAATTCAACCCCTTTACGACCTTTGACGTACATGTATGTTAAACGCAGTGTTGCTGCCCTAACAAATCATCCTCTTTCACAGCACATGATGCCAGTTAACCCATTAAATGTCATTGTAGCTCTCTGACAACACCCTTTAATACGCGCTAGCACTGGAGCTCATCGGCACCCATGACATGATCGGATGCCATTGGGTTTTCATGACAGCCGGGGGTCTGCTGAAGACCTTGTTGCTGACATTATGATTCTCACCTGAAAGCCAATGTTTAGCTGGCATTCATAAGGCTAGGGCCACACTTAACAGTGCACCCACGTTAGCCGGAGGACGTTACAGCAGAGCCCAGCCTGACCACTAACCGCTAACGTCGGGTGCTTCGTATGAACACTGATCCATAGTAACCCGCTGTTTACTAAGGATACATCTTCACAGGAAGCCCCAGGCAGTGCGCTTATCCAGGATGCACAGGAAAACGTTGCTGACGTGGATCAGTGTTCATAGGAAGCACCCGACGTTAGCTGTCAGCGTTACAGTAGGCTGGGCTCTGCTGTAACGTCCTCCGGCTAACGTGGGTGCACTGTTAAGTGTGGCCCTAGCCTAAGAGATTATTTCTGATGTATGTAAAGCGCTGTGCAATTAATGGTGTTTTATAAGTGGATAAATATTATTATTGTGATTTCTGCTGTATATAGCAGTGCTTATGCATTGCTGTGTCTAATACAAGCGATCAGATGATCACAGCTTCAAGTTTTCCATAATGTAATTGCACTTTTTTGCAATTTCAGCATACTTGTATTTTTTCTCCGGCTTTCCATTAACCTGACATATATATATATGGTTCTCAGCACCCATCTTGAATATACAGGGCTCAATCTCACCTCACTTGTGGTACAAGTCACATCTAATGATTTATCTTGGTGTGGCACCCTGGAGTCCGGTTGCCACAATGGCATTGCCTCCCTCGGGGGGTAATGTTGTGCTTGATAGCAAAGTAAGGTATCCACACAAGGTAAGCCCACAGCATGCAACACTTTACTGACTCCAGACCTGAAGGTGGAGCTCTGCAAACCGAGTTCAGAGGAGCTTCCCTATAAATTCAGGTTTTGGGCGGGGTTAGTTAGTTAAGTTCCTAAGAGAACTGTGAAGATGTCCTGTGGACTGGAGCAGGTAAGGCTTGTCCCGAGACAGAGACTAGCAAGAGTGAGGGACCCGTAGGAGAGGGACTGAGGAAGGAGAGGATCAGACCTGGGGAGTGGAGCCAGTGATCGGGCTCACCTCAGTGCAGAGTGCCAGAGGCGGACACCGGAGTCAGAGGTTGTGAGGGTATTTCAGGCCCAGCAGCAAAAAATGGAGGGTGGGAGATTCCAAGTCTCCCGGCCACAACAAAGCCCAGGGGGCAAAGCAGCATTGTAGAGCTTAGGGACAGTAACCAGAGGAGTGGTGCCCAGGAAAGGCTCAAGCTGCCTGCAATACGGGTGAGACACTCTACGCAGGAGGAGAGGGTTGCAGCTAGCTACAGGCAGTCAGGACCAGCCAAGAGTACCGCAAAAGGGAGGCCTTAGAAGTCACCTGGTGAGGAGATCCCCAACTTGATTCCAGGCCACCCAGATTCCCAACATCTCTTGTGGACTAAATCTGCTACTACTGCCAGTAAAGGTAACGGAGACTACGTATGTACTGTGTGTCTATCAGTAATTCTGCGCCCTCAGTCCTGCACTTCAATGGCCTACCACCACCATAGACTTTACCGGTTGCCATGGGTAAATGCTCCACCCGAGGCAAGCAATCCCATCATCCCCAAAGGTACTGCACTGCAGCATCAAACATCAATAGTCGACCACCAATAGCCGACAACCATCCCTAAACCCGTATTCCCTAAGCTTTGACACCGCCAGGGTTACGGAGCTGGGTCACGGAGCCGGGTCACGGAGCCGGGTCTCGACCCCCGTGACTTGCCCAGCCGAACTGTTAGCCCAGTTCCAAGTACCCCATGGCCGGGTAGAGACAGAAACGTAGCCCTAAACGCTGGAATAAAGATCCTTTAATGGAAATACCGGCTGTGTAAAGTGCTGTCTTCTATGTGTGGCCCTCTGGGATGGGGTACTCGGTACTGGACTGGGGTAGCACTGGGGATGATCACAGCGGTCTTGGTCCGGACCATGTCCCGAGCCCCACAAGTAAAAGGGGGTATTTACAAGGGATATTGTTTGTCGTGACGCCACCCATGGGTTGTGGTCAACGAGGGGACCACCACTGCAGCGTAGCTGTGTCAGGAGAATGGATGGATGATGCTGCAACAAGGTGGATGAGCCCGCCGCGGGTTGGGCTGCTCCTGACGGGGTGATGAGTTCTGTTGCAGGGAATCACACACAGAGACTTGAGCAGGGTTCACTGGGTTTTACTTGCACATACTTCAGTACAAACAGTTCCAACGTTACAGTTCTTAACACAGTCACTTTACACAGGTAACTCCAGACACTCTGAACCCCTGCAGCCAGGTTATCTTCCTGTGACCCCCTCACTCTCTCTGCAACCTTTCCAGCTTTCTTTTTGTGTACTCTGTCCTTCCCTGTGGGTTGTATGGCGGTAGCTCGGTCCCTTGTCTGACTTCCCTCTGTGCGTGTGGGTGGCAAGCCGGGTCCTATACGCTGCTGTGCCTCCAACCCGTGTTGTAGGAACTCTAACCTGGAATTAGGGTTCCCCGTCAGTTTGTCTGGGGAACCAGCGTACAGCTGTGGTCCCTCTCAGAGCCGACACTCTGGTCCCAGCCTAGCCTTGGGTAACTCTGTCTTGCAAGGGATTACCAGGCTCGTTCTGACCTGTGTGACTATCTGGGTATGCCAGGGGAGTCCTTCTCTCAGTCGTTCCCCTCCCCTTGACTCCCGGGTCATGGAGCAGGTTTCTCTCCATGGAACGGTGTCTCTGAGGATTCTGCGCTCTCCGGGCAACCCAGGACCATCAGGGAAGTGTCTTTCTGTCATCTTGGTCTGTTCTGGTCTTTACTTCTCAGCCTTCCTCGGCCTACTCGATCTTTACCACTCGGCTCACACTGACCTACTGCCTAACCCCTCCTCGTTCCCCCTTTTTGTACCGGTCTGTCACCTGACCTACCTTCCCACCCACTTTCCTCTAAACCCTACCACCCCTTGCCCGCCTAGAGTCCCGGGCTCTGGGTTGGGTGTTGTGCTCCTGTAGGTGTGTGCGCTGAGGGTTTTTGTTGCACAAACTGTCTCCTATCTGCCTGGCTGCAGTTTCCCATGTGGCCTCCTGGTCGTAGGGGCGCCACATTTACACGTATGTATCAAAAGTACAATAAACTATCCCTGAGATGGCCATGTGGACTGAAAAATGAACATATAGATCTTGAAAGAAAGGGGCAAAAAACGAATGCGAAAAAATGGATAATCATCTAGTTATGAAGGAGTTTGCAATTCTATAAAAATTCCAAAGAATTTTATATATTTTTTTTAATTTGGGAAAATTTTGGTCATAAAATAAAAAATGAAAATAAATCATAATATATTACAAGCTAATTGATTTATAGCGTGCAGGGTAAGATTAAATTATTCTGATAAGTCTCTCATAATATATCAATAATGTGCTCTGTACTGTTTATTTCTTGGACATCTAATCTATTATTAATTTATATTATAAAAAACAAAATAGAAAAAAAGACATCATAAGGCTCTATGATCTTTTTTCTAATTTGTTTTTTATATACAAGGCAGCTTTTATTGGATCAAATCGGGAAAGTCAATGTCATAATGTAGATTTGATAATTTTGCAGCATGTGTGACATGATGATTATCAAAGGAAAAGTTATTTTTTAATAGATTATTTAATTATTTTTTATTTAAATTCTTAAAAAAATTGAATGGTAGATCCAATGAAAAAAGCAAAATAATAATTATTATTATAATTATTATTAATAAAATGTATATTATAATAATATAAATTTAAAATATACTGAAACGTGGGCAGGTAAGTGAATATTTACAATAGTGCGTTTAATAGCAAGCATATAATTATACTGGTAATTAAACAAATTCTTCAAATAAATAATTTCCATCTTAAATTTACGGTATGTTTTGGAGACAAATTATATTAGTATACTTTATTACTTTTGGATATTAATAATTAGACAAAAAATTATTTTATTTTTAAATAATATCTAGAAGTTTAACAGAATGTTGTTTTATTAAGTAATTTTAGGATTTTCCAACATGAAGATTTTTTCAACTTTTATTTCACAGTTTTATGCCTGTTTCCCACATCCGTTTGTGGGCGGGGCATGCAGCCATGTGTCAGACGTGTGACGCATGTGTGCTGTTCGTGTGCTATCCGTGGATAGCATACAGACTCAGCCTGTCAGTGCATACTCACCTCCCTCCAGCGCCGCTGCTCCTCTCACTTCCGGTCCGCTGTCAGGCTCAATGAAGTGAATATTCATGAGCCTAATGAGCGGCGCCGGAAGAGAGAGGAATAGGGATGGGCGAATCTACTCGTTACTACTCGCTACTCTGCGAGTAGTAGGGTACTCAGCCGACTCCTTACTCTGCGAGTTTCATTGCGATTACTCGCACAGTAACGAGTCCAATGAAAATCAATTGTAAATTATATTCCTCTACTTCTTTGAACCGGATTGTCCCGGATTGACCCGGTCAGATTCAATCAGGTACCATAGACATCAATGTTTAATGTACAATCTGTACAATCCGTTTAGTCCCGGTATAAAGAATCTGCTTAAAGCGGTCATGGACTCCATGTTAATCCAGTTCAACCTAACATGTTTGCTATGCAGCTGGATTGTCCCTGAATCGTTACAAAACCTGACCAGTTACCAGATACCCGCTGTCAGCGGCGAGTATTACGAGCGAGTCTACTCCTGTATTCGGTACTCGCCGAATATAGAATATGTTAATGTTACGAGACGGAGACAGCCTAGCATGTTTGCTATGTAAAAAGTGAAGAGCCAGCCCAGCATGTTATCCAAACATAGTCAGTAATGCCGCAGCCATGTTGGTTGTGGCATTACTATGATTGGCTGCTGTCCATCGTGATGCCTATGTCATGTATGACAAGGCAAGTCTGTATAAAAGCCTTGCCCCGCCATTTTGGGCACATTCCTTTGACGATCTGAGCTAGTGTAGGGAGAGTTGCAGAAGATCCTAGGGAGTGTCAGTCAGTGTAGGAAATCCACCTCGAGATTCCTCACATTTAACCCAAAAGCTCTTGACTCACCGTTGCCGGATGCTCATGTCTCAGGCGTTGATTCCCTCGACTCACGCCTGAGGCTGTGGGGCCCGGTGGTCAGATGAAAAGGGGATTAAAGGATGGGGATGTTTCTTGATTGTCGTGACGCCACCTGTGGGAGTCCGGTGATGGCACCGGCACTGCTTGGGCCTCTGGGGGATGTGCGGCAGCTAGATGGGATGCTCCCCACAGGACGAGCAGGAGTCCCCGGGGCCAGGAGCTGCGCTGGATGAAATACGGCAGCTCAGTTGTTTTAGTCTGTTGAATGCAAAGTTTAGTAGCAGTTCTGAAAGAAATGCACTGACACAATGCTCCTCTGTAACGGGTCTTTACTTTAGCGATTAGTGTGGTACACGGTATACAGTCTATACTCGCTTCACCATTCATTTACATTGGACTCGCTAGACTCGCAATGAGTAGCGAGTATCAGGATCCTACTCGTTAGAGTCTAGCGAGTCCGAGTAATTTGGTATTCGCCCATCCCTAGAGAGGAACTGTCAGCGCCGGAGTGAGGAGAGTATGAAATGCGAAAGTTTGTTACTTTCGTCCGTGGTCCATGTACACGAATGTCACAAGGATGACATCTGTGTGCATGAACGTTTTTGCCCAAAAGTGGTCTGTGCTTTCGCATAAAAACGGACATGTCGCCGTGTGGAGCACACGGACATTCATCTGCTCCATACGGCGACACAGTCCGTGTGCAATTACGGACATGTGAAGGGGCCATAGGGGATCATGTGTCCCCGTATGTCTGTGCCGTATGTTTGTCGGCACAGACCACACACGTGCCGGAGGCACGGACATGTGAATGAGGTTTGTAAGTTACAAAAAAAAAAATATCTTGAAATGGAGTTGCAGACAGGTCAGTGAATGAATGGAGAAAAAGGCTAATTGTTCTCTGGTGCCTTTATGGTAATTAGCCCTTCATTTTGTATGCACACCCCTGTCTTTCAAATGAGGCATCTAATTAGTTGAAGAAAAAAAAAAAGTCAAACCACACCAATCAGTGGCCTCGGGCTGGGAGGGTCACTGCTCCAGAGAAGTATAAAGGCAGCAGTCAAAATCCATTAAGCACCTGTTGCCAGAAGCACCTTAGACCATCATCTTCCAGCTCATCAGAGATCTACAAGTCTTCATCAGTCTCATTGGAGACCACAGAGATGGAAGCATTTTACGAAAATCTCAGCATGATCAACCATCAGAACTCACCATCAACACCAATGGCGGCCAACTCTGGAATTGGGGACTATCCAACTTCACCCAACCCTTTCTTATTCCTTGATGGACCAGGAGCCAGCGGTATGCCTAGCTATGTCTATGGAAGCGACTCAAGCTCATATGTCCCTTCTTCTTATGGACCTCAGAGACAATTTCTACCAACCTTGTCAGGCTTCAACGGTCCAGATCTTGGTTGGTTATCTCCAGTTTCTCAGGAGGAACTTCGGAGTATAATGAGGCCTCCGCTTTCTTACTCGGCTCTGATTGCTATGGCAATACGAAATTGTCCAGAAAAGAAACAAACCCTGAGCCAGATATATCAATACGTGGAGGACAATTTTCCTTTTTATAAGAAAAATAAAGCCGGATGGCAAAATTCAATCCGGCACAACTTGTCTTTAAACGACTGCTTTAAGAAAGTGCCAAGAGATGAGAACGACCCAGGTAATTAGATGACTGCAATTATTCTAATTATTTATATTTTTAGTCACAATAGTATTTGCATTTTCCATCGAATCACCCTTGGTTTTGTGTTCATTTTCTTTTTTAATTCATAATATATCTATTAATTCATGGAGATTCTGCCCTGAAATGGCCCAAGTGTAACCAATCATCATACAAACAGTTGAGCAGAAAATGTAACTGAGTTTTCTTGGTTAAATTTTATTTTTTTCATAAGTCTATTGAATTATACATAGATTTTTGCAATCTTTCTTTTACGGTACTTAGTATTTTAGTAAATAGTTTTTTTTTTACATTATTACTTTTAAGATATGTTGTACAATATTCATAATACTTGGTATTGTAACACATTTTAAGATATTTTGAACAATATTCATAATACTTCTAGCATTACTATATTTTTAATATTTTTTCTTTTTTTTTTTTGTTTAGGTAAAGGCAATTATTGGACTTTGGATCCGAACTGCAAGAAAACATTGGACAATGGGAACTTTCGCCAGATCAGAAAGCGCCGGTCCAAATCCAGCAAGACTGACGCTAAAGAGGAAGAGGGTCCCTCGGCTCTAGAAAGAAAAGATGGTGACAGCCCATCTACGGTGACCCCATCAACCCAAGATGTGAAAGCCTACTCAGACTATCGGATGGGCACATCTTTGCCAGGAGTGAGCTCTACCCCTTCTTTGAACTTTATTACCAATATGACCTCCTCTATGGACTCCAGCTCACCAAACCGTCCGACGTCTCTTGGTCTCGCCAACTCTCTCTCTCAGAGGGACATGCCTGGAATAAGCGGTTACACCACAGGCCCTATGATGGAACTATCTTCAAATTTGCAGGACCCTTTAAACCTCAACAGAGGCCCCTATTTCAATCCATTCATGGACTCCAACCAAAGCCGCCAATTTGACAGCCATTACTATAATGATTTCAGTATGGACAGCCTACTCCAGTGAAGGAGTGATCATATAATCCTAAGAGTTATACTATGCTGCCCACTGTAGCCAGATATCTATTTATCTATATAAATTTATTCTTTTTTAGGGGGGCTGTCAATGTTTTCTATCTTAAAAATTCCATAGAACTTTTTCTTAATCATGACAGCCTACAGTTATCTGCCATGTACATAGTTGTTGTATATATTAAACAATATTTAAGTATGAAAGTGGGGGGTGGACTTTTTATACTGTATTTATGAGTTTTGATATTTTTATATGTATTATACAAGAAAGTATTAAAATAAATAATTTATCAAAAACAACTTTTTTTTTTATTAAGCTTGTGAAATAAAAAGAATGTAAAAGGGGGTTTGTGGGAAAAAAACTTAAAGGTGCTTCTGATAACCCCAAAATGTCAGCCGATGAGCCTTTCATGGTGGCTGTTAAGGGGCCTTATTGCTTAGGTCGGTTTCACATTGGGCAAGATCAGTTTTTTTTTGCAAAAAGTGATCCTTTCAGGATCCAATTTATTGTCCATTCACCTCAATGGCATCAGCTAGCACCTTGTTGCTACCTGACACCAATTAAGAGAATGGGCAAAAAAAATGGATCCTGAAAAAAACCTGATCTTGCCCGATTTGAAAAAAACTGGTAGTGTGAAACCGGCCTTAGTACCGCTTTTTTAACAGCACTAAGGGGAGAGTATAGTGCAACCTCCCTTCAGCAAGCAAATACTAGATGTATCCCAATAAATTAGAATATCATCAAAAAGTTAATTTATTTCAGTAATTCAATACAAAAAGTGAAACAAATAGATTATAGAGTCATTACACACAGAGGGATCTATTTCAAGTGTTGATTTCTGTTCAAGTTGATGATTATGGCTTACAGCCGGTGAAAACCGAAATATCATTATCTCAGAAGATTAAAGCAGGGAGGATGAAGGGTTAAACACCACGTTGCGTATTTCATGAGACATCAAAAGGTGAAAATAATATTGATTTATTAGTCAACGGGTTTCAGGACTCCGTGAAACATGGCAATATTACATAGATTTTTGATGATATTCTAATTCATTGAGATGCGCTAGTATCATGCTGGAGTAAGAGTGCGGTGTGATCCGGTCCGGGGCTGTCAGGGATGAACCTGACAGCCCTGGACTGGAACAGCACACAGAACCGGAGGGCTAATATGCCCTCCGGTCCGCTGTGCAGCCGCACATAGCTACCGCCGCTGATGGGTCAAAAGTCAGAATCACAGACCGCCTTATACAAGTGTTAAATACACCTGAGGTGAGGGTGTGGTCAGAGAGACAATAGCATATGATGAGTGGGGTCATTCTTTATTGCCATATGGTGATGAATGTCGCTTTTTGCATAATTAATGGCTGAAAACCTTATTCTGGTGCTGATATTGTAGACCTGATCCTGCATGACTATAGCAGAGATGTGTATAGATTCCAATGGATTCATTCACTTGTGATGCAGGTAAATTTACTTCCAGCTGTAAAGCTGAATGGTAATTCCGTCTTCCATCATGAGGACATCGTTCATCTGCTCTGGATATTATTGTAATAACCGGGAGCAGCAGCCACCAGCAGAGACAAAACTAGAACCTAATGGGCCCTGGTGCAAAATTTGGACCTGGGGCCCCACTGCACACATGTTCCGACTCCCCACACGCATGTTGGTCTGATATATATGACCCCCATCCTTGCACTGTATATATGATACCCCAATCTGGTACAAGCCCCCTTACTGGTATACATGGTGCCCCATCCTGAAACACTACATTGCCCTCATCCTGGTACATGCTCCCCACCAGGGAATATGATCCCCACCACGGTACATATTCCCCACCCTGATATGCATGGACCCATCCCGGTACATGTTCCCCACCAGGTATGTATGGCCCCCACTCTGGTATGTATGCCCCCCATCCTGGTACATGGCCCCAACCCTAGTGTGTATGGCCTCCATCCTAATATGTATAGCCCCCATCCGGTTACATGGCCCCCACCATGGTATGTATGGCTCTCCTTCTGGTACATGGCCCCCACCTTGGAGGGTTTGGCCCCCATCCTGGTACATGTTCCTCACCTTGGTATGTATGACTCATTCTGGTACATGGCCCCACCCTGGTGTGTATGGCCTTCATCCTAATATGTATAACCCCCATTCTGGTACATGGCCGCATCATGCTGCATACTTAAAAAAATTAACGATCATACTTACCCGGCCTCCACTCCCTCAAACCACCGCCTTCTCATCTCATGCCAGCAGCAGATCAGTATGTGAGCGCCCTCATAATCACAGACGCGGATTCTTTACTGTACGAGCAGTGAGACTATGGAACTCTCTGCCACATGATGCTGTAATGAGGGAGTCACTACTAACATTTAAGAAGGGCCTGGATGCCTTTCTTGAAAACTATAATATTATCAGTTATACATACTAGATTCTTTGATAGGGCGTTGATCCAGGGAATTAGTCTGATTGCCGTATCTGGAGTCAGGAAGGAATTTTTTCCCCCAATGTGGAGCTTAGTGTTGCCACATGGGTTTTTTTTTTGCCTTCCTCTGGATCAACATGTTAGGCTATGGGTTGAACTAGATGGACTTAAAGTCTTCCTTCAACTGTAAAAACTATGTTACTATGTTACTGTCAGTTGCTGGTATACTCATTTGTCTCCCTGTTTATAAGCAGCTGCTTTGTGATCCTGTGTGCCCACTCGGGTGAGGCGGGGGCATGAGCCGGAGCTGGCACCAGTTCCCCCTGCCTCATGAGCCCCATAGTGGGTGTGTGGTTTGCCACTATTGGAGCTTGTTGAGCATCTGGAGAGATGTACATCCAGCTGAAGCAGGTGCTGGGGTCGGCGGACCCAACACAAGGTCCCGTTCGCAGTCATGATCGTTACACCCCTAGCCACCAGTCTCCTCTTGCAACCAGCACTGATTGGGAGGAGATCAATTTCGGTGACAACCACAAAGCATTAGTCTATGTGCTCACATGGAGCATTTCCCTTTCCACATTGAATATCGTATGCGGAGCTGAGTGTTAAAGTGTAATGTGAGGTTGGGCCGATCCTCCAGATGGAGCTAGTGTATATTTATAGGCACTAGGGATGAGTGAGCATGCTCGGCACTACTCGTTACTCACACGAGTATCCCTGTACTCGGGATGCTCGGCGAGCACCGAGTACCGCCGAGATGCTCGGACTCCTCGCTATTCATTATCAATCTGACACATGTACACAGCTCCCTTCAGTGCACACAGTGAGCTGGCACCTCACAGAGAGCAGATTGATAGTTAGGGTCCCTCTGGGGGGCACAGAGAGGTGTTGTATGCTGCGGCAATTTGAAAAAGTCCCCCCCTCCCAGAAACACTCGGTTTATAACCGTAAGTCTGTGGGCGGAGTCTGTCACTAATTGACTTACATTGGGCTCGGTGCTCAGGCCGAGTACACAAGTATCTTGGGATGCTCGGCCAGAGCATCGAGCACCCGAGCATTTTAGTACTCGCTCATCTCTAATAGGCACCTTTAGGCTGTGATAATGCCGCACTGGGGTATGTTTTCTTATTATAGAAGATAATGTGATTGCCCGATAATGGTGGCCGGGTTCTCTCGAGGTTCTCGTGTTTTTCAGGCAACATTAATGCTGCACACAATGGTTTTCTGGCCATAAAAAGCTACAAAAAAGTCAAGTACATGTATAAGGAAATGTGCAATGATGCGTACAATGTTATGCTTATAATTATACATTCAAGCCATTTCTTCAAATAAATGTAATTCCTTAAAATGTATTATTATGCAGTGTTTTTGGAATATTATTATTTTACTTGCATACTTCTTTTTTATCTACCGGTATTTGTTTTTACTAATTTTTAGAATAGTAGTTATTTAAAAAACAATTCTAGAAGTTTAGCTGCTTAACTGAACATTATTTTATTATGTAATTTTTTTACATGTTATAATTGATGTAATAAATAGTAATGTGCCTTTGAGAGTCTCATTGGTCTCAGCGCTGGGGAGTCGGTGTCCATTTTGGGTGGAGTTGGAGTCAGATTCAGAGAAATTGAGGAGTCGGAGTTGGATGTTTGGCTTAGGCTGGTTTCACACTGCAGTTTTTTTTCCTGACCAGGCTCCATCCGATTTGTGAGCCAAAACCAGGAGAGGAACTTGCAGAGAAAAACTATAATTGAATGATTGACACCTGTTCTGTGTTTTGGAGACACTCCTGGTTTTGACACACAAACCTGATCGAACCTGATCAGGGAAAAAACTGCAGTGTGAAGCCAGCCTTACTAATTCCACAGTCGTGGTTGTGGAGTCGGAGTTAATTTTGGTGGAGTCGGATTCAGGGAGATTGAGGAGTCAGAGTTGAAATCGCATGTTTGACTTACCAACTCCACAACCCTGATTGGTCATGTGAAGAATTGGCTTCTAATTTTATTTCACAGCTTTAATCCAATTTAGAACAAAAATGATCTTGAAATGCAGTTGCAGCAAATAAGTAAAACAATGAATGAGAAAAAATAAAGACTATGGAGATTATCCTTCACTTTACATGCACACCCCTGTCTTTCAAAGGAGGCAACCAACTGGTCAGAAAAGAAAAACTAGTATGTGAAGCCACTGCTAACACTGACCTCAGACAGGGCGGATCTAACCACTCGAGTATAAAGGCCGCACTCCACATCCATTAGGCCCCTGTTGTCAGCAGCACCTTAATGTGTGAAGACCATTAGATCAGTTTATCTTCCAGATCATCAGAGATCTACAACTCTTCATCTATATCATCCAAAAAGTGTCCAGGAGACCACAGAGATGGCAGCAAATGGGAACTTCAGCATTTACAGTCAACAGAACTCACCTTCAACATCAAGAGCGGCCGACTGTGGATTTGGGGACTATTCACCTTCATCCAACCCTCACTATTGGGGTAATGGGCCTGGAGTCAACAACTCTCCTAGCTTCCTCCATGGAAATAGTCCAAACCCCTACATGCCAACTACGTATGGACCTCAGAGACAATTCCTGCCAGTTTCTCCATGTTTCAATGGTCCAGATCTTACTTGGTTACCCACAGCTTCTCCGGAGGAACTTCTGAGTGTATTGAGGCCTCCATATTCTTACCCGGCTCTTATTGCTATGGCAATAAAAAACTCTCCGGAAAAAAGACTAACCCTGAGCCAAATTTACCAATACGTGGAGGACAAGTTTCCTTTTTATAGGAAAAATAAAGCCGGATGGCAAAATTCGATTCGGCACAACTTGTCGCTGAACAATTGTTTTACGAAAGTGCAAAGAGATGGACCGACCCGGGTAATTACATGACTGCAATCATTCTAATTATTGTTTGTTGTTGTAATTGTATAAGTCGTCTTTGGTTTTGCATTTTTTTTCATTATAAGTGAAATCAAAATGTAAAAAAAAAATATCTGTTAATTCTACGTCTCCAATCTGCAATTCTACTCATGAAGTTTTTACCCTCGAGTGGCCCAAGTGCAGCCAAGTATAGAACATTGTTCAAACCAAAGTGTACAGTTCAGCAGGAAGTGTTACTGTAGGTATATTATACGTTTATTTAATTTTCATGTGTAATGACTTACATCCAATCACAAAAAGGAAGGATAATGTTAATAAGTTTTAAAGTTTGTCTTTTTTTTTTTACTAAGTGAACAAATAGTTTTTCATTCATTTTTTTTTAAATATTAAGTATTTTAGCGCTTTTACTTTATTTATATTTCACTTTTTATTTTTTCATCATATTTAGGAAAAGGCAATTACTGGACCCTGGATCCAAACTGCAAGAAGAAGTTTGATAATGGGAACTTTCGCGAGAGAAGAAAACGGCGATCAGAATCAAACAAGACCGACGCTAAAGGTGAAGAAGGTCGCGCGGCTCCAGGGAGGAAAGGTGGTGATGGCTCGTCTATGGTGAACCCATCATCCCTAATGTGGAAGCTTCCTCTGAAAATCAGAGGAGCACAGCTCTCTCTGGAATCACCTCTACCCCTTGTTTACATGACTTTGTAAGCGTATAACCTCCTCCATGGACTTCAGCTCGGTGAACAGGCCGATGTCTCTGGGTCTCCCTGGAATCACTTCTACCCCTTGTTTACATGACTTTGTAGCGTATGATGCCCTCCTTGGACTTCAGCTCGTGAACAGGCCGATGTCTCTGGGTCTCCCTGGAATCACCTTACCCCTTGTTTACATGACTTTATCAGCAGTATGACCTCCTCCATGGACTCCAGCTCGATGTCTTGGGTCCGTCAATGAAATCTCCCAGAGGACAATCCCTGAATTTAGCAGTGTCACCCCAGTCTCTTTGGTGCAGCCATCTGCAGATTTCCAGGACACTTTAAACCTCAACAGAGGCCCCCATTACAATCCTTTCACTGGTTCTAATCCTAGAACTCAATTCAACAGCCATTTTTGCCATAATTTTAGCTTCATCAACACCAAGAAAGGCAGTGACGTGTAACCTCAGGAGTTCATTCATGCTGGCGGGTATAATTTTTTGGACACCAAAATGTATCATTGTAGAACTTTTAGTTTAAAGAGTTACCTGTAAATGACAATGCAAAACTATCTGCCATCTACAGTACAAAGCTTCATATATTATATAATGTATATTTGTGAGTTTTTATATTTCTGTTTATATTATCCAAAAGACTATATGGGTGCATTCACACTTGCATTCGCCTGCACTGCGCATTGCGGCGGGTGAACGCAAGCCGAGCACAAGCACCTCCCATCCCTATGTTTAACATGGGGACGCACGATGTATGCGCTCAGGTGTGTATGGCCGTGCGCACCCCATTGCCCGCCATGTGTGATTTGTACGCAAGCGTCCGCATGCGTACAAATCACACATGAGGAGCAATGGGTGCGCACGGCCATACGCACCCGAGCGCATACACCGTCTGTCCCCATGTTAAACATAGGGATGGGCGATGCTTGCGCTCGGCTTGCGTTCTCCTGCGCAGGCGAATGCAAGTGTAAAGCCAGCCTGAGTGTTGTAATAAATAGTTTAGCAAAAAACTAGTTTTTGAATGATACTTTCTTCTTGATCGAGAAAAAAGAATCTAAAAGGGATTTTGTGGAAAAAAAAAAAATAAAGTGCTTCTGTCAACCCCTTCACTACATGGTAATTTTTCCATTAATATAGCCATATGAGGGCTGTTTTTTTTGCAGGATGAGATGTACTCTTTTTTTTACCATAAACTAGAAAACAGGGGAAAAAAATCCAAGCTTCACACCTGGCGACATCGCTAGCGACATCGCCGAAAAAGTGACGTATCAGCGATGTCGCTAGCGACGTCGCGCTGTGTAAATGAGCGGCGCGACCGCGTTTTATCGCTGGTCGCAGGTTGACAGGTTTACTAGCCTGCCCGAAAACCTGGCGATGCTCGCTCAGTAAAACTTGTGCATCGCTCTGTGTGACACCTGCTCAGAGCGATGAAATTTGTTCGCTCAGCGATTCTTGAAGATTGACATGGGCGGACCTTGGCGATTTCCCGGCCTCGCCTCCTCTGCACTGATTGGAGTAATTTTATATTAGAGAATAGTGCCGTGTCAATATTCTGACAGGCCAATAGAACATCGGCGCATGCGTGCCCGAACGACGCCTGCGCTGTACTACATGCAGCGATTATTTTAAGTGGGCGAGCGTTTTATTATGGACGCTATTGCGTCGAAAAAAATCATGAGCAGCAGTGTGTACCTTTGTTTGCCTTATATTGTTCACAATTATTATACTTGCTGTGCACGCCCTTTCTCTGTAAAGCGCCATGACATAGCGCCATAATGGTGCTATAATAAAATAAAATAATAGGGATAGAACGGGGGCACATACAGGGCCGGACTGGGACCAAAAAGCAGCCCTGGAAAACAAGCCCCAGCAGCCCACATACTATATCACCCATCAGCCGCGATCAGTGAAATTTGCTTTTACATTGTCATCGCCTCATTACTTTCTTAAAGGAGTTATCTGAAGAGCCACATGTGAATGGTGCAGCAAAGGGAAATCAACCGCAGCTCCATTTACATGGTGATCTACAAAGCCACGTTTCTCGGGATTGTGGGGTCCCAGCGGTCAAAACCAGAGTGAAGGGAAAGTCATCACCTGTACAGAAGAGAAGTGATGACTCCATATTGGGGATATTTAATTTAAACACCATTTAAATGCTGAAAATCACAAAGTCCAATACTGCCTCTCTGACAACAGGACAGGAGAAGTGGTACTGTGCAGTGTATATATACAGAATAATACAGATACTGAGGATTACACCCAGTATACAGGACAGGAGAAGTGGTACTGTGCAGTGTATATATACAGAATAATACAGCTACTGAAGATTACACCCAGTATACAGGACAGGAGAAGTGGTACTGTGCAGTGTATATACAGAATAATACAGATACTGAGGATTACACCCAGTATACAGGATAGGAGAAGTGGTACTGTGCAGTGTATATATACAGAATAATACAGATACTGAGGATTACAGCCAGTATACAGGACAGGAGAAGTGGTACTGTGCAGTGTATATATACAGAATAATACAGCTACTGAAGATTACACCCAGTATACAGGACAGGAGAAGTGGTACTGTGCAGTGTATATACAGAATAATACAGATACTGAGGATTACACCCAGTATACAGGACAGGAGAAGTGGTACTGTGCAGTGTATATACAGAATAATACAGATACTGAGGATTACACCCAGTATACAGGACAGGAGAAGTGGTACTGTGCAGTGTATATATACAGAATAAATACAGCTACTGAAGATTACACCCAGTATACAGGACAGGAGAAGTGGTACTGTGCAGTGTATATATACAGAATAATACAGATACTGAGGATTACACCCAGTATACAGGACAGGAGAAGTGGTACTGTGCAGTGTATATATACAGAATAATACAGCTACTGAAGATTACACCCAGTATACAGGACAGGAGAAGTGGTACTGTGCAGTGTATATACAGAATAATACAGATACTGAGGATTACACCCAGTATACAGGATAGGAGAAGTGGTACTGTGCAGTGTATATATACAGAATAATACAGATACTGAGGATTACACCCAGTATACAGGACAGGAGAAGTGGTACTGTGCAGTGTATATACAGAATAATACAGCTACTGAAGATTACACCCAGTATACAGGACAGGAGAAGTGGTACTGTGCAGTGTATATACAGAATAATACAGATACTGAGGATTACACCCAGTATACAGGACAGGAGAAGTGGTACTGTGCAGTGTATATATACAGAATAATACAGCTACTGAAGATTGCACCCAGTATACAGGACAGGAGAAGTGGTACTGTGCAGTGTATATACAGAATAATACAGCTACTGAAGATTACACCCAGTATACAGGACAGGAGAAGTGGTACTGTGCAGTGTATATACAGAATAATACAGATACTGAGGATTACACCCAGTATACAGGACAGGAGAAGTGGTACTGTGCAGTGTATATACAGAATAATACAGATACTGAGGATTATACCCAGTATACAGGACAGGAGAAGTGGTACTGTGCAGTGTATATACAGAATAATACAGATACTGAGGATTATACCCAGTATACAGGACTGGAGAAGTGGTACTGTGCAGTGTTCACCACACACATCCAGATGTACACACATACAGTATGGGCCTTTTCATATCTGCGTTTTGGCTGTGTTTGGCTTCATTTGTGGTTGTAGTTCCGTGGCTTTGTTCATGGGGCATAGTGCCCACACCACTCACTCGCAATGCCCGCGAAGCGGATGTTGTGAGTTGTTGCAGCAGCCCGAGCAATGCCCGCGAAGCAGCATTATTATTAGCGTAGCTAGCGGGGGGCAGGGGGGGCCGAGCGCCCTGGGCTCCCCGACATCAGGGGCCCATTGTCCGCCCCCTGGGGGGCCCCTGATGCCCCTGGGGGACAGGGAATGCAAGAGAGGATGGAGGATGGTGAGTGCAGGAGGATGGGGAGTGCAGAAGGATGGAGATGTCCAAGGGATCACGACAATTGCCCGTATTGCTGATACATACCTGAACAATAATGTCTTGTCGTGAGTGCTTCCAAGGGTTCCCCCATATAAAGCGACCATACACACAAGTGTGTCAATCAAAACAATTTTATTACAATTCACATAACGTTAAAAAGTGCAGATTAAGATCATTCAAGAAATTGTGTGTAAACAGTGGTGAAATCGCAGTACCGAAAAACAGCAAAACATTTTTTTTAAAAAGTAAGGAGTCTGTAACAGCCACTAGATTGTAGTGTACTGGGGCCCATCAGGCATCAAATACCCACCATGGTGTTCCAATGTTTCCTGTGTTTGGATGTTTGGGCCATGCGGAGGGAAAGGTGGTGGCATCCCATGGTGATGATTTTGTGGATGCATCTGTGGCAAATAGTTTGTAGGCTGAGGGTATCTGGAGAATGGTCTTTGTGGGATCGGCGAATGCACCACGGATGGGCTAGGATGTGCAATTGGCGCAGGCACCATTGATGGGATTGGATGTCGTCCATCAATGATGTCATCCAAAAGTTGGAGAACAGCCCTGTCCGCATATCGCTGTTGTTCTGGCGTCATTAATGCCAATCTGCTGTTCACCATCCCACCGAGTCCAAACTTTGGCTCCCTCTCTTGCCGCAGTAAAAATTGATTGGCCACTGCCAGCATGTCAGCGGCTTGAGAGTCTTGTTCTTGCGCCTTTCTTTTCCGATTAATACGGCTACGCTTTAGTCGAGCCGGTGTTCCAGCCTCCTCTGTCGACTCCTCCAATACAGAGTTCTCCAGAAGCAATTCATCATTGCTAGCCTCTAGAGGTTCCTGTAGAGAACAAAATACATAAATAAATGCCCTAGGTAGGACCACAAACAGATATCACCTTATAAATGAAGAAAAAGTATAGGCTTAGAAAAGACAGGTCATAGGGCAGGGTCACATTTGCGTCTGCGATTGCAGATTCAGAAGCGATTTTGAGCTTCCAAAAAGCCACTACATATAATGCGGTTACCGCATACCGGTTGTACGGCCTGCGGTAATTAAGGTGCAGACAATGGTTTTCTGTCAGTTTTTTGCCAGCCGTCTTCCCTAGACACCCATTATCCATTGTCCCTGACCGGTTAAATCCGGTTCCTTCCGGTTTAGAGCGATTAACAGTAGAGACAGTAGAGTGAGGTATATAGTTAATAAAGAGTGTGTAGTTTGAGATGAACTCTGGAAATATTAAGCGATAGCAAAGCCAAGATAAAACAATTCGTTCTGCAAGGACCAGTACTTTTTTAGTGTAAAAACAACCCTCGACCTGCTGTTATAAATTTAATAGTAATAAGTTACAGTACTTACTTCATGAGGGGACGCTGACTCTTGAGATGTCCCTTCCAAGAAATCCTCACTGAGGGCCATGTCCCTGGAAGCCTGTCGGTCTAAGGTGAAGTGCAGCTGGTCGAAGTACCACAGCTTTGTTGTGTGCACTTCATCTGTACCGCTGCCCGATCTTTTGGAGTTAGCGACCTTCTTTAACTCCTTTTTGTATACTGTACGTAGAGTTCTGATCTTCTTCTTCACCAAATCCACGGTAACGCTCTCCTCTGGGTAGTGCTGTTTGGTCAAATCCTGAAGTTTCTTGTAAGCGGCAAGCTTCTTACTCTTGTCCCTATAATCCGTACTAGAAACTTGCCATAGACACGGATTTGCGCGATACATCTCTATGCAGGGCACCATGAACTCCTTGTTGTGTGTCCAAACCATATTCATCTAAGAAAGAAAAATATCAGGTAAAGTTAAAAGGCTGTAGAACCAAACAGTAATACTTTTTTAGAAAAAATGCATAGGGGGATCATAGACGTACCTTAAATGTAAACTTGAGTGGGAAAACAGCTACTGCAAATGCTTGAAAAGATGGACCACTGGATGTTACAGATGTGGCTCTGTGAACCCAAAGAAAACAGAATGTAAATATATAGAATATTGTATATTTTGAAAAAGATATGCAATGGTAAACAATGAGCCACACAACGTACTGAGCCATCCAGCAGTAACATTGCTAACCACTGTACCACCATACAATCGTAACTTGTACTTTAAAAATGTATTATACATGGTGTCGCATGTAGCAATAAAATAAAACATTACCTTCAATCTGCTCACTAGCGAGTAAAAGTCCACGTAGTAGAAAAGTCTCCAAAGCGTAGTAGAAAAGTCTCCAAAGCTTTGCAGAAAAGTATCCAAGTCTTGCTCCAACAAAATGGTGAACAGGTGAACAGGTAGCTCCAACACAAAATGGCCGGACAGGGTGACTTCACTTCTGGCGTTGCCTTTTATGCGCTGGCCAGCCGATGACGTCAAAAGTTAGCACGAGCGTCTTCTTTACGTCGCTGGACGAACCAATCGCCATTCACCACGTCGCGCTGAACCGACGTTGGGACGTCAGTAGCACGACGCCGGAAGTTACCACACCCTAGGAGCAAAGCAGCGGCCGGAATTTCCCACACCCTACGAACAAAGCAGCGTTGATTTTTGCACGCGAGAACGACATATTTCTAATCGCATCAGCGTTATTCTCTTTTCAAGTTATATTGTGTGAGGTAAGTGATGTTTTATTGTCATCCCCTGTGTATATAGGTGTATATAGTAGTCAGCTGCCCTATATAAATACTTCACTTTACACTAAACTATGGAGCTCCTTTTCCTAACCATAAATAATACCCTCTTTTGTATGATTGCATTGTGCTAGGTTGTTCACCATGGAGCCAGCAGAGAGTACAGCTCTGGCGACAATCTATATAATTGCGGCTGCTAGGCTGAAGGAGGAGGAGAGGCAGAAGAGGGAGAGGCAGGAGGCCCACCAAAGAAGAAGACCACGACGCTTATGGGCCAGGGAGTGGCTCAGTAGAAGTGAAGATTGCACACATATGCGACTTTTCCGAGATATGAAAGCGAAGAGCCCCGATGACTTTAGGAATTATGTCAGAATGTCACCAGAGTGCTTTGATTTCCTGTTAGAGGCTGTGACCCCTTATATTCGCCGCAAGAACACTGTTATGCGTGCTGCAGTAACAGCCGAGGAGCGACTGGTAGTGACACTAACGCTTCCTTGCGACCGGGCGTACAATGAAGGACCTAGAATACACTTGTCGCATCTCTCGATCACTACTCAGTGTCCTCATACCAGAAACGTGTGAGACAATACTGCGTTGTCTGATGCCTCACTACATGCCTTATCCAAAAACACACGCGGATTGGCTTAAAATTTCCTCGGAATTCGAAGCCAAGTGGCACTTTCCAAACTGTGGGGGTGCCTTGGATGGGAAGCATGTCCGCATCACACAACCCCCCAACACCGGATCACTCTTTTTCAATTACAAAGGATACTACAGTATTGTAATGATGGCCTTGGTAAATGCAAACTATGAATTTATTTTTGTTAATGTGGGAATGAATGGCCGGGTCTCCGATGGTGGTGTTTTAGACCACACCAGGTTTGGAGAAAAACTTAAAAATGGAACTTTGAACTTGCCGCCGAATGCAGTGACCAAGAACAACATGAACTTTGCATTCGTTGGAGATGAAGCTTTCCCTCTACTTCCTAACCTACTGAGGCCATATCCCCAGAAAAGTTTGACCCAGACCGAAAGGATTTTTAACTACCGGCTATCCAGAGCACATCGAGTGGTCGAGAATGCTTTCGGGATTATGGCCAACAGATAGGCGCGTTTTCCACACTGCCATAAACATGAAGTTGGAATCCATAGACATGATCGTCATGGCATGCTGCGCCCTCCACAACTTTCTTCGCCGTAGGGATGGCAATTCATACGTTCCTCCCACTCTTGCAGATCATATCGACCCCACAAATGGTGACGTGGTGTTGGGGGGTTGGCGGGCTGAACAGCCAGATGTTGCACCGCTTAAAGCTATGAATCGTGGTCGCATACATCAGGAAACCAAGGCCAATCGGGACACATACAAAGAATACATTAATTGGCCTGGTTCCGTCAGCTGGCAGAACAACATTGATTAGCACGTTGTTTTTAAAAGTGCTACTTAACGCTTCTAATTCTTTTATTCTTGAAATGTTATAAATCTGTTTCTTTTTTGTTATTTTATTTCCAATTAAAGTGAGAATCTCTGATGTTATTTGTAAAGTACTTTATTTATATGTTCATATTTGAAGTAACATTACACAATAAAAATGACAAACAAAATACCTGCGTCCTCAAATTCTTTATTACAACATACATATACACAACCAGTTTGTATTGCATTGGAGGAGACGCCAATGTGTAGACATTTTAACGCATTGGCGTTTTCGCCGATGCGTTAGAAATATTATCGCATTAGCGAAAACACTTATGCGTCGAAAATTTATTTGTCGCAGAAGCGTTTTGGCGCCACACATGCGTGCGTCGTGACGTCACCACGTTGCGAGCGGGACGGCTCTGCGCCGGTTACTTTCAGTTTCTGCGAGTCATGTCGGCGCCAAGACGTCAGCGTCAGCGTGCTGCACCCTGGGGAGATGGGGAGGTGAGGCTTATGGTCTCCATCCTCCACAATCGGGACTACTGGTGCAAAAGGCACCATGAACAGCCGGCCAGCCATAAGCGCCGTTGCATTCGCAAGGTGCAGGTGCTTCTGCTTCGGCGCTTGGGGGTGGAGAGGATGCCGAAGCAGATCATGCGGAAAATAGGTGATCTGCCTACAGCGCGGTTGATGACTATTGGCGAGATCGAGCAACAGCGCTGTGGTATCATCCTGTGTAAAATTAGAGTTATTGTGGCGCCCGTGGTGTGTGAACCGCGTGTGTGTAGCCCGCTGTGCACCTGTGTTTGACCTGTGTGTTGTCCGTGTGCACCCGTGTGTGTGTGACCGCGTGTGTGTCCAGGTGTGTGTGTGACCGCGTGTGCACCCGTGTGTGTGTGTGTGACCCTGTGTGTGTGTCCGCGTGTGCACCCGTGTGTGTGTGTGACCGCGTGTGTGCCCGGGTGTTTGTGTGACCGCGTGTGCGCCCGTATGTGTGTGTGACCCTGTGTGTGTGTCCGCGTGTGCACCCGTGTGTGTGTGTGACCCTGTGTGTGTGTCCGCGTGTGCACCGTGTGTGTGTGTGACCGCGTGTGTGCCCGGTGTGTGTGTGACCCGTGTGCGCCCTGTGTGGTGTGCACCTGTGTGTGTGTCCGCGTGTGCACCCGTGTGTGTGTGTGACCCTGTTGTGTGTCCGGTGTGCACCCGTGTGGTGTGTGTGGACCCTGTGTGTGTGTCCGCGTGTGCACCCGTGTGTGTGTGTGACCCTGTGTGTGTGTCCGCGTGTGCACCCGTGTGTGTGTGTGACCCTGTGTGTGTGTCCGCGTGTGCACCCGTGTGTGTGTGTGACCGCGTGTGTGCCCGGGTGTGTGTGTGACCGCTTGTGCGCCCGTGTGTGTGTGTGACCCTGTGTGTGTGTCCGCGTGTGCACCCGTGTGTGTGTGTGACCCTGTGTGTGTGTGTCCGCGTGTATACCTTCAATGAACGCGGCATCTTTGTGGTCGGGTGCGGGCTTTCGTTCGCAGTGGGGGGTGCCCTGCGAATGGCAGACCGTAGCTGCCCCAGAAAATTGTGCTTTCATTGAAGCTCTTTTTCTGAATTGTGTATGTGGTGTCCTTTCAACAATTGTGTGTAATTTTTAGCTCAAGAACAGCAACCGGCGGCTTCTCCACCACCACTTTCACACGGCAGGAAGAGAAGCACCACGTAGCCCGGAGGCTCACCCCCCATATCCACCAGAGGAGGAGACGCCGCCGCGGCAACCTTCTCCAGACCCTGGCACTGCATGGAGCCCAGAGTCTGCAATTGGGCATTTCTCCCCCCCAGAAGAAGCCAGCCAGGGGGACGGATCATCAAATGGTAAGTGGCTTAGATTAAATGAATCATGTTTTTTTTGGGCAAAGTGAATTTGCAGACTCCACGAACTCTGCCTGTTGTAGAAATTAAGTTTGTTTTCTTCTACCTTTATTGATGTGTGCAGCAGCGGAAGATGTCTCGGGGAGCCCGTCAGAATGGGCACAGGTAGCGGAAGGAGCATATGAGCAACCCCGTAAGTATATTGACATAATATACCATGATATATTAATATATCGATGTCCCTTTAATTGGTTACCCAGTGCCTAACTTTATTTTTTGTCTATACTTCACAGGTGTACCTACTCTCCGGGAGCTACAGGGAAAAATGTTCCACCTGAATCAGGAGGTGCAGGAGATGGATGCGCTCCTGGATGCCTATGTGAAGGCCCAGCGCCCGTAGATATTTTCTTTTCAGTTGGAGAATGTTAACATAGACCTGAGCACAAAGGGACGTCCAAAGACCTCCTGTGCAAGGAGGAAAAGAAAATGTCCACACCATCATAAGTGCGGATGGAGATGACGCCAAGGAAAAATCGGTGGATGTGGAAGCTGAAGACTAGGCAGGCCTCCGGCATATGACGTGGACTAGTTGTTCGTTGTTTAAAAGTTCAAGTTCATAAAAGTTCAAAGTGTAGTCCTTGCAGCATGGGCAAAATAACCCTTTCTAAAAGATAGTGTCGTACACGTAAAGCCAGGCTCGAATTTTGGATTCGACCAGATCATCTTTTGTTTTATGAGAGACACGTTCCAAGTGTTGACTTCCTGAAGAACAATTTGTGACCTCCATTGTCTTCCCATATCATAGCTTTACAGGTTGATCTGCGGAATCGTTACATCTGCGAAATTTTAAGTTTCTAGGGAAAATTACTGCTCTGGTTATAGACATCAGGAGATGGGTGCACGACCTCCCATCACACATTTCTGCTACTTGAGTTGGTGCTAATCTGCGACTACTCTTTAATTTTGTAATAAATACTACTTGTTGACAAAACGTCTGAGCGTCCTGTGAATGAACGGTGGATATGTCACATTGGGAATCAGATCTTATGTCTTTCTTGCTAAAGGGGATTTTCCAAGAGCAAAGTTTCTTTAAATCATCAGATCGTGGAAGAATAATAATTCCCACAATTGGATGCGATTAAATAATTGGTTCTACACTGACATATGCAGAGATAATGTTATACATGTGTCCCTGCTATGTACTGTGTAATGGATGTGTCTGATCGCCTGTGCTGAGATAATCTATCACAGTTTAAAAGGGGAACTTGAAAAAGTGATAAGAGAAAAATATAAAAATAAAAAAAGATAAAAAGATAATAAAAGAGTTTTTGTCATGACACCATCCGTGGAAGGTGGGCGGTATAAACCTCTGCTGCAGTTGGGACCTCTGGGGATGATGGGAGTAACAGCTTTAGTTTGTTGGGGGTGCAGGACTTGGTGTAGAAAATAACTGACAGAGACGGGGGTGCCAGTCTCCTTTACCTTTACTGAAGAAAGCAGCTGGTTTGTCCAGGGCACTGTCAACAAGCGGTGTTAGGGATCCGGAAGTCGAGGTTCTCCACAACTGGTGAGTTCTGAGGCCACCCTACTGTGCCACTCCCTGTGGGCTCTGGCTGCTTGAAGCTGGCTGCGACTCTCTCCTCTCTTGTTCTGTCTTGGCCATAGGACAGGCGGCTTCAGCTCTATTTACGTTACTCTCTTCTCACTGTGTCTCCCTGAGCTCTTTAAAGCGACTGCGACTCCTGGCCTTTTGGTGGGTGAGCAACTTGGAATCGCCTGCCTTCCGCTGTTGCTTGCTGGGCATAAAGTCCCTTGCGACCTTGGACTACGGTATCCATCCTGCGTTCGGTGCTGGGGCGAGCTGGCACTACTCCACTCTCCACAGCTACTCCTCCACTTCATCAGACCCTCATGTACGGGTCACTCACAATGGCTAGTTAGTGTCATAGGACGAGCCTAGCATGCCTCCCGTCCTGTCTAACCCCGCCCCCAGACCAGAATTTATAGGTGACCTATCACCCTCCTGACCTGGACTTGGGAAGGTGTTGTGTGTATTTGCGTTTCACCTGATGTGGGTACCTTTTCTTGCTTCCAAGCCCCTGCCTGCTCTGTGCCTGCAACCAGATCCCCGAGCCTTCACAATCGGTAGATGGGACACCTCAGCAAGTACAAAATGACGCACGAACGATCTCTGCGTTACCGCGTTGACGCACGTACGGTGTCTGCGCCACCGAACTACGATATCACATACCACTAGCATAGAATAGGTGTGTCAAAAGAATCTGGTACGCCTACCTACCATGATAACACAAGAAAAACGCCCACATTGACACAAAGATCGCAGGAGACGCTGCTGTGTGAACCGTACAAGCGACTAAATAACATCGCTCGTTGGATCGCCTGCAAGATGGCGGCATGATAGCATCGCTGGATCCATGTGAGCGACGTTGACGCGTGTGACATCTTACCAGCGATAATTTTAAGTCGCTCAAGCGATAAATAATCTGTGACGCACGAGCGACATCGCGGGCGACGTCGCCAGGTGTGACAGGACCTTTCATCTCTCTCATCCAAAAAGATCCCAGGAGACCACAGAGATGGCAGCAAATGGGAACTTCAGCATTTACAGTCAACAGAACTCACCTTCAACATCAAGAGCGGCCGACTGTGGACTTGGGGACTATTCGCCTTCATCCAACCCTCACTATTGGGGTAATGGGCCTGGAGTCAACACCTCTCCTAGCTTTCTCCATGGAAATAGTCCAAACTCCAACATGCCAACTACGTATGGACCTCAGAGACAATTCCTGCCAGTTTCTTCATGTTTCAGTGGTCCAGATCTTACTTGGTTACCCACAGCTTCTCAGGAGGAACTTCTGAGTGTATTGAGGCCTCCATATTCTTACCCGGCTCTTATTGCTATGGCAATAAAAAACTCTCCGGAAAAAAGACTAACCCTGAGCCAAATCTACCAATACGTGGAGGACAAATTTCCTTTTTATAGGAAAAATAAAGCCGGATGGCAAAATTCAATTCGGCACAACTTGTCGCTGAACAATTGTTTTACGAAAGTAACAAACAGATGAGAACGACCCAGGTAATTACATGACTGCAATCATTCTAATTATTGTTTGTTGTTGTAATTGTATTTTCCATTGAGTCGTCTTTGGGTTTGTATTTTTATTTTATTATAAGTGAAATCATAAACGTAAAAAAAAATAGCTGTTAATTCTACGTCTCCAATCTGCAATTCTACTCATGGAGTTCTTACCCTCGAGTGGCCCAAGTGCAGCCAAGTATAGAACATTGTTCAAACAAAGTGTACAGTTCAGCAGGAAGTGTTAATGTAGGTATATTATAGGCGGCCGTCACACGGTGAGATATCTTTAGCGATATTGTAAGCGATCACGTGCACGCACAATCGCTTACAATATCGCTCACATCGCTGGTGAGCTGTCACACAGACAGACTCACCAGCGATGTGGACCAGCGATCTCGCTCGTTACTATGGTACACATCGGGTAACTAGGCGCCGCGCGTCGCTTAGTTACCCGACGTGTACCATAGTTACCATCTCCCAGCATAGGCGCGGTCGCTGGGAGATGGATCATCGTGGTGTCATACACCATGATGATGCAGATCGTTGCATCGTTCATCGCTAGATCTGAGAACCGAACCTCAGATCAGCGATGTCACGATCAAGCGATTTAACATCGTAAATCGCTTGATTACATGCAACGATATCTTGCCCGATATCGCTTAAACGATATCAGGCAAGATATCGTTCCGTGTGACGGCCCCCATAAGTTTATTTACTTTTCATGTGTAATGACTTACATCCAATCACAAAAAGGAAGGATAATGTTAATAAGTTCTAAAGTTTGTCTTTTTTTTTTTTACTAAGTGAACAAATAGTTTTTCATTCATTTTTTTTTAAATATTAAGTATTTTAGCGCTTTTACTTTATTTATATTTCACTTTTTATTTTTTCATCATATTTAGGAAAAGGCAATTACTGGACCCTGGATCCTAACTGCAAGAAGAAGTTTGATAATGGGAACTTTCGCGAGAGAAGAAAACGGCGATCAGAATCAAACAAGACCGACGCTAAAGGTGAAGAAGGTCGCGCGGCTCCAGGGAGGAAAGGTGGTGATGGCTCGTCTATGGTGAACCCATCATCCCTAGATGTGGAAACTTCCTCTGAAAATCAGAGGAGCACAGCTATCCCTGCAATCACCTCTACCCCTTGTTTACATGACTTTGTAAGCGGTATGATGCCCTCCTTGGACTTCAGCTCGGTGAACAGGCCGATGTCTCTGGGTCTCTCTGGAATCACCTCTACCCCTTGTTTACATGACTTTATCAGCAGTATGACCTCCTCCATGGACTCCAGCTCGATGAACAGGTTGATGTCTTTGGGTCCCATCAATGAAATCTCCCAGAGGACAATCCCTGAATTTAGCAGTGTCACCCCAGTCTCTTTGGTGCAGCCATCTGTAGATTTCCAGGACACTTTAAACCTCAACAGAGGCCCCCATTACAATCCTTTCACTGGTTCTAATCCTAGAACTCAATTCAACAGCCATTTTTGCCATAATTTTAGCTTCATCAACACCAAGAAAGGCAGTGACGTGTAACCTCAGGAGTTCATTCATGCTGGCTGTTGGTGGTATAATTTTTTGGACACCAAAATGTATCATTGTAGAACTTTTAGTTTAAAGAGTTACCTGTAAATGACAATGCAAAACTATCTGCCATCTACAGTACAAAGCTTCATATATTATATAATGTATATTTGTGAGTTTTTATATTTCTGTTTATATTACCAAAAGACTATATGGGTGCCTTCACACTTGCATTCGCCTGCACTGCGCATTGCGGCGGGTGAACGCAAGCCGAGCGCAAGCACCTCCCATCCCTATGTTTAACATGGGGACGCACGATGTATGCGCTCAGGTGTGTATGGCCGTGCGCACCCCATTGCCCGCATGTGTGATTTGTACGCATGCGGAGGCTTGCGTACAAATCATAAATTCTCATCCACACCATGTTGCGTTCATGGTGAGGACGAGAATGTACGATTTGTATGCAAGCATCTGCATGCGTACAAACCAAACATGGGGAGCAATGGGGTGCGCACGGCCATGCGCACCCGAGCGCATACACCATGCATCCCCATGATTAAACATAGGGATGGGTGATGCTTGCACTCAGCTTGCGTTCTCCCGCAGCAATGTGCAGCGCAGGCGAACTCAAGTGTGAAGCCAGCCTGAGTGTTGTAATAAATAGTTTAGCAAAAAACTAGTTTTTGAATTATCTTTCTTCTTGATTGAGAAAAGAAGAATCTAAAAGGGGTTTTGTGGAAAAAACTATAAAAAGTGCTTCTGTCAACCCCTTCACTACATGGTAATTTTTCCATTAACATAGCCATATGAGGGCTGTTTTTTTTTTTTTGCAGGATGAGATGTACTCTTTATTTTACCATAAACTAGAAAACAGGAAAAAAATTCCAAGTGTGGTTAAATTGCAAAAAAACAATTTTATAATTTTTTTTTTTTTAACTTACCATGTTCACTATATGGTAAAACTGATGTGTCAGTATGATGTCTCGGGCACAGGTTCGTAGATACCAAACATGTTTCTTTTACTTTTATCTAAGTGGTAAAAAAAAATTGCGTCTTTGTCACCATTTTCCATGCCCCCTAATGTTCTCATTTTTCGAGATCTGGGGCTGTGATGGCTTATTTTTTGAGTCTTGAGCTCACGTTTCTAATGATACCATTTTTGGGTAGATGTTATGTTTTAATCGCCCGTTATTGCATTGTTGCAGCGACCAAAAAACAATTTTGTTTTGACCTTTTATTCCGTTATGCAGTTCATTCTGGGGTGGACTTACCGCCCGTGCAGCCGTTCATTGAACGGGGGCCCCGAGGGAGAGGGGGCCCTCTCAGGCTCCAGAACCATATGGCTAGTTTAACTATGCAAATTAGCCATGTGGACCAGAGCCGAGGTGCAAGGAAGGAGAGCAGCAGGAGCGGGTCCTGAGAGTGAGAGCGCAGCGCAGCCGCAGGCTAGAGGAGCTCACAGCGCGATGCGGTGCCGGTGTGAAGCAGAGGAGCCAGCCCTGAGATCAGTGTCAGTGCTGAGCTGCTGTCGCGGGAGAGGAAGGAGGAGGACTGTCACTGGCCGGAGGTGCGGTGCGTGTGGCGCAGAAGGTGGCTGCAGCTGCAGCTGTCAGTGTGTGACACAGTGTGTGTGCCCCATAACTACTGTGAGATGTAAATGCTGCAGCTGGAATGTGTGGATGGATCCTCTTGGCCTGGCCTGCCCTGCCTCGCTCCAGGTAAGAGCACCGGAGCTAAGCAGGACTGAAGAGGGACTGGGACTGAGGCAGGTATGATTTTGGAGTTGGCTGCTCATGAATGGGGGACCCTGGCCTGGGGAGAATCATGGCTGGCTGCTCATGATAAAAGGGGGCCCCGGCCACTCTGGTGCCTTGGGGAGAGAAGCATAGCCTGGCTGCTCATGAATGGGGGGGGCCCTGGCCTCGGGAGAAGCATGCTGGCTGCTCATGAATGGGGGGGGCCCTGGCCTGGAGAAGCATGGCTGCTCATGAATGAAGGGGAGGCCCTGGGGAGAAGCTTGGCTGCTCATGAACGGAGCGGCTCATGGGGGGGAGAAGAAACATGAATTGGGGGGCATACATTGGGGGAAAAGCAGCATAAACTGGGGACACATGGGGAAAAGCAGCATAAACTAGGGGGGGCCACATGGGGAGAGAAGCAGTATGCCAAAGTGGACCGCATATGGGGGAGAGCATTATGAAACAAAGGGAAACGGGGGTGCCTATATATTACCTGGAGGCTGTCTTGGGCTATATATGTTATTTAGAGGCTATGCTGGGCTGTATATATTACCTGGAGGCTGTTGGGCTGTTATATATTGATTCTTCGAAGGCTGTGTGGGCTGTATATATTACCAGAAGGCTGTGCTGGGCTGTATATATTACCAGAAGGCTGTGCTGGGCTGTATATATTACCAGAAGGCTGTGCTGGGCTGTATATATTAACTGTAGGCTGTGCTGGGCTGTATATATTACCTGGACCTGTGCTGGGCGCTGTATATATTACCTGAAGACTGTGCTGGACTTTATATATTACCTGGAGGCTGTGCAGGGCTGTATATATTAACTAGAGGCAATGCTGGGCTAGTGGGCTGTATATGTTATTTGGAAGCTGTGCTGAGCTGTATATATAATTTGGTGGCTGCAACTGACAAATAATATATACAGCCCAGCAGCACCCTCCAGATATTATATCCAGCCCTGCATAGCCTCAATATTAGATATACAGTCATGGCCAAAAGTTTTGAGAATGACACCAAAATGATATTTTCCCATGATCTGCTGCCCTCTGGTTTTTATTTGTGTTTGTCTGATGCTTTATATCACATACAGAAATATAATTGCAATCATATTATGATACCAAAAGGTTATATTGACAGATAGAATGAGTTAATGCAGCAAGTCAATATTTGCAGTGTTGACCCTTCTTCTTCAGGACCTCTGCAATTCTCCCTGGCTGCTCTCAATCAACTTCTGGACCAAATCCTGACTGATAGCAGTCCATTCTCCATTCTTCCATTCTTCCATTCTTGCATAATCAATGCTTGCATTTTGGTAGAATTTGTTGGTTTTGTTTGTCCACCCGTCTCTTGATGATTGACAACAAGTTCTCAATGGGATTAAGATCTGGGGAGTTTCCAGGCCATGGACCCAAAATCTCTATGTTTTGTTCCCTGAGCCATTTAGTTATCACCTTTGCTTTATGGCAAGGTGCTCCATCATGCTGGAAAAGGCATTGTTGGGCGCCAAACTGCTCTTGGACGGTTGGGAGAAGTTGCTCTTGGAGGACATTCTGGTACCATTCTTTATTCATGGCTGTGTTTTTAGGCAAGACTGTGAGTGAGCCGATTCCCTTGGATGAGAAGCAACCCCACACATGAATGGTTTCAGGATGCTTTACAGTTGGCATGAGACAAGACTGGTGGTAGCGCTCACCTCTTCTTCTCCGAATAAGCTGTTTTCCAGATGTCCCAAACAATCGAAAAGGGGATTCATCAGAGAAAATGACTTTACCCCAGTCCTCAGCAGTCCACTCCCTGTACCTTTCCCCCAGTCCTCAGCAGTCCACTCCCTGTACCTTTCCCCAGTCCTCAGCAGTCCACTCCCTGTACCTTTCCCCCAGTCCTCAGCAGTCCACTCCCTGTACCTTTCCCCCAGTCCTCAGCAGTCCACTCCCTGTACCTTTCCCCCCAGTCCTCAGCAGTCCACTCCCTGTACCTTTCCCCCAGTCCTCAGCAGTCCACTCCCTGTACCTTTCCCCAGTCCTCAGCAGTCCACTCCCTGTACCTTTTGCAGAATATCAGTCGGTCCCTGATGTTTTTTCTGGAGAGAAGTGGCTTCTTTGCTGCCCTCCTTCAAACCAGGCCTTGCTCAAAGAGTCTCCGCCTCACAGTGCGTGCAGAAGCACTCACACCAGCCTGCTGCCATTCCTGAGCAAGCTCGGCACTGCTGGTAGTCCGATCCTGCAGCTGAAACAGTTTTAAGATACGGTCCTGGCGCTTGCTGGTCTTTCTTGGGCGCCCTGGAGCCTTTTTGACAACAATGGAAGCTCTCTCCTTGAAGTTCTTGATGATGCGATAGATTGTTGACTGAGGTGCAATCTTTCTAGCTGCGATACTCTTCCCTATTAGGCCATTTTTGTGCAGTACAATGATGGCTGCACGTGTTTCTTTAGAGATAACCATGGTTAACTGAAGAGAAACAATGATACCAAGCACCAGCCTCCTTTTAAAGTGTCCAGTGGTGTCATTCTTACTTAATCATGACTGATTGATCGCCAGCCCTGTCCTCATCAACACCCACACCTGTGTTAATGGAACAATCACTAAAACGATGTTAGCTGCTCCTTTTAAGGCAGGACTGCAATGATGTTAAAATGTGCTTTGGGGGGTTAAAGTTCATTTTCTAGGCAAATATTGACTTAGCAAGTAATTGCTGTTAAGCTGATCACTCTTTATGACATTCTGGAGTATATGCAAATTGCCATTAGAAAAACTGAAGCAGTAGACTCTGTTAAAATTAATATTTGTATCATTCTCAAAACTTTTGCCCATGACTGTAGAAGGCTTGTGGTGAAGATAGACTGACAGCCATCATTAATGCAGGTAGGGACCCCTGTAACGTGGAGCGGATCGGTGGCATGAGCTTTTAGCAGGTTGTTTGGGTGGATTCAGAACGGGTTTATTTTTGTGCATTGTGTTTAGCAATTTCTCTGATTGGGCTTTTATTAAATATTTGTCTATTATAACTTGCCAATACTAGGCAGGGTTAGCAGGTAAGTAGATTACGGGAGAGGATAGTGGATTAACAGGTTGTGGGGCACAGCGGCTGTTGGATTCTGATTATAGCATCATAGCCTTGGCTGTGGAATCCAAGTGGATAAGAATTAGTGTTTGTTTGTTGTACAGAGAAAGAGAAAAAAGGGTGCAGTTCCTGCAAGTCAGTGATACCAGGGGGGCAAATCTGCTGATCAGTCAATTTAAGCTGTATGAGCAGGAGCTGATCTAAAAGGTGGCCATGCTGGATGTCCCACTCCCAGAAGCTCCAAGACCAAGTTCTTTATTGTAGCACTATGTGCTGAAGAGACCCAAGCCACCACAGTGCGGCACCAGATTAGAGTCCTATATGTGACAGGGCTCTATTGGTTGTAATGCAGTGTGCTCAGTCTGCTACTTGGTGGCAGAAGCATACATCCCAAAATGTGCTTTATTAACAGATTGCTGTAAAGAGATTTGCTTCATGTACCAATAGCTTTAAGGAGTGTAAAATGGAACCTGCACAACTGGCACTCCACCCAAACTGTCCAGAGCTATGGGGGCATGCACTTAGGCACAGTCCACTTTATTGTCCCTCTGTGTTGTTGTAGTAAGAGAGATGCACTATGTCTTTAATTCCTCCTCATGTATCTGTCCAGACTGCAGCCTGATGTCTATTACTGTATAACATTGTCTGAACAGTAATGTGAACCGGTCTAAGGGGGGTCCCAGGGACTCTGAGGGCAGCTACAAGCACAGCCTCGAGGGAGGGGTTTCCCTGCAACATCCACCTGTGAGGAGAGAGGATTTTTCATAGAAGGTCCCTGCTCCAGTCTCTGGCACAGTCACCCTCTTCCCCAGCAACTTGTGACGTAAAGGCAGCAGGATAAGCCAGTCTCTAGCAGACATGGGGTCTCCCCTATGAGGCCTCACCGCAGGTTTCACAGGTAGTCTCCTTTACTGCCCAAGATGGCGGCCTTTCCTTCATGCCTAAGGGCTTCCGAGCGGCATGGACAGGAATAAGGAATCTCAAGGCTGTGCGTCCTTCTCTTAAGCTCTGCACCCGGCTGGGTCCACACCACCGACCATAGGAAGAGGATTATTGATCTAGAGGAAAGCGGCAGCATAGATTCCGAACCACAAGTTCCCCTCCGGCCTTTTCACAACCAAGGAGCTGGAGCAGAATCTCAGAAAACTCCTCCTCCAGGTAGTAAGGTTTAGAATAAGCAGGTGAGGGCGCTAAGAAGAGACTCGCGGAGGACAAGTGCCTCAGATTATTTCCCTTTAGGGCAGAGCTCACCCATGCACGTCCGTCCCTGTTATTGTCCTTCTTTCCCGATGTATTTTTTATTACACAGTTTACATTCAATGCAATAGACAACAAATGATGTACTACAGTAAATAGTCTAATCTCAGAGATTTTATCTTTCTTTGCATTTTGATTCTGTTTACTTAATGTATTTGCAAGCCCAGCGTAAACCCTTATACATATGCTTATACAGTGAAGGAAACAATTACCGTATTTGATCCCTTGCTGATTGTGTAACTTTGCCCACTGACAAAGACATGAACAGTCTATAATTTTAAGGGTAGGTTAATTTTAACAGTGAGAGATAGAATATCAAAAATAGAATCCAGAAGATCACATTGTCTAAATTATATAAATGTATTTGCATTTTGCAGAGAAATAAGTATTTGATCCCCTACCAACCATTAGGAGTTCTGGCTCCTACAGACCAGTTAGACACTCCTATTTAACTCATTACCTGCATTATAGAGAGCTGTCTTACATTGTCACCTGTATAAAGACTCCTGTCTACATGACTCGCCAGGGTATGGGGACTCGGGAATCTGGGCCCTCTGCTGCTGTCGGGATGTCAATGGTGGCCTGCCAAGACTCGTGGCCCTTGTGGTCTACTTAAAAGGGGGTAGTTGGAATGGGAATAAAAGTTTGTGATTTCATGTGACGCCACCCGCAGATTCTGGTGATTGAGCACCAGCGCCGCTTCAGACCTCCGGAAGGCGGTGGTATAGCGTCCAAGAAGGTACGGCCCCATGCAGGTGGAGCTGGCCCTCTGGGGCAGGGATGCATCGGTGGTGATGGAGGTGCTGCTGATGGATGGAGCAGGGATTTGGCCGGGCGGTTGGATAACAGGACAGTCTCTGGGGATGGCAGGGACGCGGGTAAGGAGCCGACACACACCTCTGGTTGTTGCTTTACCTTTTACTGGTGTAGTTACAGGTAAATGTCCAGGGCACTGCCGGGTGTTCAGGATGCACTTCTGGGTCTCCACATCAAGTGGGTATAAGGTCTCCTTGTCTCTTTCCCCATGTGTGTGAAGCCCCTGCCTTGGCTGGCCTCCTCTGCTTTCTCTTCACTTGTGCTGTCATCGGGATACCCGATGATCTTTCTCTTCTCCTTGCCTTCCCACCCCACTCTTGGGCCCTGCAGGACTGCTGGAGAGACTGCTCAGGGTAGCTGGCTTAGGCCTAACGCAGCATCAACCACCAGTACGTCTTCACAGCTTTTGTAGCGTCTGCACACTAACTACAGTCATATGAAAAAATTTGGGCACCCCTCTTAATCTTACTCTTTTTTTTTTTTTTTTGTTTAAAATTTTTTTGCAACAGCTATTTCAGTGTGATATATGTAATAACTGATGGACACAGTAATATTTCAGGTTTATTGTACTAACCAAAAATGTGAAATATGCATTATTTCAAAATTTGACAGGTGCAAAAGTATGGGCACCCTTCTGATTTTCATGATTTGAATACTCCTAACTACTTTTTACTGACTTACTGAAGCACTAAATTGGTTTGGTAACCTCATTGAGCTTTGTACTTCATAGCCTGGTGTATCCAATCATGAGAGAAGCTATTTCAGGTGTCCACTTGCAAGTTGTTCTCCTAGTTGCATCTTCTCTGAGGAGTGGCATCATGGGCTCCTCAAAACAGCTCTCAAATGATCTGAAAAAAAAGATTGTTCAACATAGTTGTTCAGTGGAAGGATTCAAAAAGTTGTCTCAGAGATTTAACCTGTCAGTTTCCACTGTGAGGAACATAGTAAGGAAATGGGAAGACCACAGGGACAGTTCTTGTAAAGGCCAGAAGTGGCAGGCCAACAAAAATATCAGAAAGGCAGAGAAGAAGAATGATGAGAACAGTCAAGAACAATCCACAGACCACCTCCAAAGACCTGCAGCATCATCTTGCTGCAGATGGTGTTACTGTGCATCAGTTAACAATACAGCGCACACTGCACAAGGAGAAGCTGTATGGGAGAGTGATGCAAAAGAAGCCGTTTCTGCATGCACGCCACAAACAGAGTTGCCTGAGGTATACAAAAGCACATTTGGACAAGCCAGTTTCATTTTGGTAGAAGGTCCTGTGGACTGATGAAACAAAGATTGAGTTGTTTGGTCATACAACAAGGCGTTATGCATGGCGCCACAAAAACACAGCATTCATAGAAAAACACTTGCTACCCACTGTCAAATTTGGGGCAGGGTCCATCATGCTTTGGGGCTGTGTGGCCAATGACGGCACCGGGAATCTTGTTAAAGTTGAGGGTCGCATGGATTCCACTCAGTATCAGCAGATTCTTGAGAATAATGTTCAAGAATCAGTGTCAAAGGTGAAGTTACACCGGGGATGGATCTTTCAGCAAGACAATGATCCAAAACACCACTCCAAATCTACTCAGGCATTCATGCAGAGGAACCATTACAATGTTCTGGAATGGCCATCCCAGTCCCCAGACCTGAATATCATTGAACATCTGTGGGATGTTGTGAAGCGGGCTGTCCATGCTCGGCGACCATCAAACTTAACTGAACTGGAATTGTTTTGTAAAGAGGAATGGTCAAAAATACCTTCTTCATCCAGGATCCAGGAGCTCATTAACAGCTACAGGAAGCCACTAGAGGCAAAAGGTGGATCTACTAAATATTAATGTCACTTTTCTGTTGAGGTGCCCATACTTTTGCACCTGTCAATTTTTGAAATAATGCATATTTCACATTTTCGGTTAGTACAATAAACCACATTTCAATCCTGAAATATTACTGTGTCCATCAGTTATTACATATATCACACCGAAATAGCTGGTGCAAAAAATCAATTTTAAACAAACAAAAAAAAAAGGGTAAGATGCCCAAACTTTTTCATATGACTGTAACTCCGCAACCAGCACCAGTATTTATTGTGGATCTTGCCTAAGAGCAGCAGGTTGACCTCCCCCTACTGTTCCGGGTGGAAGGTGTTGTCTGTGTCAATGTAACCACTGTGGAAACCCATCCGTGCTGTGAGTGAGTCTGTGGTTACCTGTGAAAGCAGGGTGCCACACACACACTCAATGAATCAGTCAGACTGTAACCTCTAAGAAAAGACCAAAGAGCTTTCTAAGGATGTCAGGTAAAAGATTTTAGACCTGCACAAGGCCGGAATGGTCTACAAACCTATAAGTAAGAAGTCGCTGGGTGAGATGGAGACAACTGTGGGTGCAATATTAAGAAAATGGAAGAAATACAAAATAAGGTCAATCCACATCGATCTGGGGCTCCATACAGAATCTCACCTCGTGGGGTTATCCAGGATCATGAGGAAGATGAGAGATCAGCCTAAACCTACGCGGGGGGAACTTGTTAATGATCTCAAGGCAGCTGGGACCACTGTCACCAAGAAAACCATCAGTAACACATTACGCTGTAATGGATTAAAATACTGCAGTGCCCACAAAGTCCCACTGATCAAGAAAGCACATTTGCCGCCCATCTGAAGTTTGTCAATGAACACGCTGGTGATTCTGAGAGTGATTGGGAGAAGGTGCTGTGGTCAGATGAGACAGAAATTGAGCTTTTTGCCATTAACTCAACTCGCCGTGTTTGGAGGAGGAGAAATGCTGCCTATGATGTACAGAACACCATCCCCACAGTCAAGCATTGGTGGTGGAAACATTATGTTTTGGGGGTGTCTCTCTGCTAAGGGCACAGGACTACTTCACTGCATCAATGGGACAATGGATGGAGCCATGTATTGGAAAATCCTGAGTGACAACCTCATTCCCTCCGCCAGGACATTAAAAATGGGTCGCAGCTGGGTCTTCCAGCACGACAATGACCCAAAACATACAGCCAAGGTAACAAAGGAGTGGCTCAAAAAGAAGCAGATTAAGGTCATGGAGTGGCTGAGCCAGTCTCCAGACCTGTATCCCATAAAAAACATATGGAGGGAGTTGAAATCCATATGAAGAAAGTATGTAGCTTAATTATGTGTTAAATATGATTTTTGACTAAACGGAACACCTCTCATGCTCTGTCAACCGCTCCGCTAAATCTTATGGAGAGGCTCCACCTTTTATAACTCGTAGGTTTCCTGTCCTTCGGTGGGTGGATCCTCTCTCCTGGGGTGCTGTCAGTGGTCATGAAAACCCAATTACCGATAAGTAATTTTGAAATTTCTTTATTCGACTTGTTTAAATCAAGCGACATAACAGCTCATGGCCATTTTGCTTGATTCTTTAAATGGCTTGTAAGTGGTTAAAAATTTAAGAGACTTTATACTCAACTCGCCCATCACCTATATTGGTGCCTCAACTCTCTGCATTGGAACTCCGCTGTCTTGCTTCACCCCTCTAGCTCCGGTCTTTACTTTTGTCCCCACTCGGTGCCTGTGATGCTAACTAGGCCCCAAGTGAAATCATTATGTGAGGCCTAGTAAGGTCCACTGATGCCAAAGAGTAAAGAAGGCTGAAAACTGGGGTTCAGTATGGAGTTGCGGAGCCAGGACATGTATGGGGTGAGGTGAGTATAATATTTATAATTTTTTAACTCTCTAGTTTGAAGAGGCCTCGGAGCATAAACAGATTTTGCCGCAAGTTAATTAGCATCAAATAAATTCTAAGTGTATTTTATTTCCAATTTAAATTCAGGTGAAACTGGCAAATGGAATCTGAGAAATATTCATGTAATTTCTATGTAGTTAATGTTTTGGGGACCAAAATTCTACATCAGAGTGTTTCCTCTGTCTCTGACTTTGATGGAAGTCTTGATTCGGTAGAATCAAGGGTTCACTTATATTTTCAATAAGAGAGTAGCCTTCCAATAATTTTGTAGTACAGTAAGATGAATTGTCTGTATGCTCGGCCGTCTATCACTGCACACTCCACCATTTACACCATTTGTTTTACTGTTACCCCCCAGACACATTTTCCTTTGTTTCCAGTCTGGAAGGTGGAGAGAGAAAATGTTCTCAATTGTGAGTTAACGGCTAACAATAAATCTCTTTAGATTGTTTGAAGGAGTTTTTGAGTCCCAGACGTCTTCCTCTGAGGAAGGATTAAAGCTCAGGTGGAAATGGAAGCAACAAGTACAATATATCCTCACAGTGAGTAGTACTAGATGGACAGGCTTCCAAGATGGCGAAAAAGATTGTTCTAGAACGGGCGGGCAATTAATTTTTCTGGGGGCCACGACCCTGACTCTTGTGACCGAACCAATAGGTAGAAACTAATTCTGCTCAGTATTCATATTTACTTATTTAATTATTTAATTATTTTATAGTATTACTTAATATTGAGTAGAATTAAAAGAATTTTCCCACAAACAACATTAATTTGAAATTTCATTTTAATCAATAAATCTTGGAATAATAATAATTTCCACAGTTAGATGTGATTAATAAAAATGTTCCTGTGCTGAGATAATCTTATATATGTGTCCCTGCTATGTACTGTGTAATGGATATGTCTGACTGTACAGGGACATGGTCTGATCATACCACATCTCCTGTGCTGAGATAATCTTATATATGTGTCCCTGCTATGTACTGTGTAATGGATGTGTCTGACTGTACAGGGACATGGTCTGATCATACCACATCTCCTGTGCTGAGATAATCATATATATGTGTCCCTGCTATGTACTGTGTAATGGATGTGTCTGACCGTACACGGACATGGTCTGATCATACCACATCTCCTGTGCTGAGATAATCTTATATATGAGTCCCTGCTATGTACTGTATAATGGATGTGTCTGACTGTACAGGGACATGGTCTGACCATACCACATCTCCTGTGCTGAGATAAACTTATATATGTGTCCCTGCTGTGTTTTGTGTAATTGATGTGTCTGACCATACAGGGACATGGTCTGATCATACCACATCTCCTGTGCTGAGATAATCTTATATATGTGTCCCTGCTATGTACTGTGTAATGGATGTGTCTGACCATACAGGGACTTGGTCTGATCATACCACATCTCCTGTGCTGAGATAATGTTATATAACTGTCCCTGCTATGTACTGTGTAATGGATGTGTCTGACTGTACAAGGACATGGTCTGATCATACCACATCTCCTGTGCTGAGATAATCTTATATATGTGTCCCTGCTATGTACTGTGTAATGGATGTGTCTGACCGTACAGGGACATGGTCTGATCACACCACATCTCCTGTGCTGAGATAATCATATATATGTGTCCCTGCTATCTACTGTGTAATGGATGTGTCTGACCGTACAGGGACATGGTCTGATCATACCACATCTCCATACAGACAATACAGCACAAGATTATAGATGATTCTTTTTATTGAGCAAAAAAAAATTAAATTGGTGTGGGGGTGGGGCTCATTTGGGAATTCTACTTTGGTGCTCCATGTTTTCTATGTATGTCGCTAAGGGCCACGTCACACACACAGATATCTGTGCAGATATTGTTCACAGATCTCTGGTTGCAGTGAAATCATGGACAAATTGATCCATTTTGTGGCTGTGTACAAATGTAACAATGTGTCCATGATTTCACTGCAACCAGAGATCTGTGAACAATATCTGCACAGATATCTGTGTGTGAGACGTGGCCCTAAGGCGGCCGTCACACGCACAGATATCTTGCTCGATATCGTTTAAGCGATCTCCTTTTTGATCGCTTAAGCGATATCGGGCTTAAAATCGATGCATGTAATCAAGCGATTTACGATGTGAAATCGCTTGATCGTGACATCGCTGATCTGAGCTCCGGTTCTCAGATCTAGCGATGAACGATTTCACGATCTCTTTCATCATGGTGTATGACACCACGATGATCCATCTCCCAGCGGCAGAGCCTATGCTGGGAGATGGTACGTATGGTACACGTCGGGTAACTAAGCGACGCGCGGCGCCTAGTAACCCGATGTGTACCATAGTAACGAGCGAGATCGCGGCTCCGCATCGCTGGTGAGTCTGTCTGTGTGACATCTCACCAGCGATGTGAGCGATATTGTAAGCGATTGCGCGTGCACGTGATCGCTTACAATATCGCTAAAGATATCTGTGCGTGTGACGGCCGCCTAACTGAGACTTTGCATAACCTTGATGTAGTTGTGAAAAAAAAGTTTAAACACCTATTAAAGAATTCTAATTGTACAATGAAGAGAAAATAAAGAATGCACTTTAACTAAGCACTGTCTTTGGTTATAATAATGCACTTACCACCTCCGACAGCCATGGGGAGCAGAAGCGGTGTCAACCTGAGAAGCCCTCTGTCCGGGCAGACATAATGATCCACAAGCAGACTACGACCGTTTCGCACAGGTGCACTTCAATGAGTCTGTGCAACCCATTGAGCAAAGCGGCTGTAGTCTGACAGCGCACAGCATACCCGTGCTCCCTTTTTTCACACTCCTAACATGTTAGTTTTTTTACTTTTTCTAATAAACATTAGATTTTAAGAACATGATGTGCCGATGGATTTTTTGCTTGTGAATTCTAATTGTACTTTGATAGCCACGGACAGATCTGACTAAAAGGTCAAAACCTCTAAATGAGCAAATTTTGTGAAAACCAAAATTTGTGTCAGTCATAAAACTTTTAGCTACAATTGTAGAGTAATAAGTCATTAATTAGGACCGATGATCTGGTGATCACATGCTCTTCCCCAACCTCTGGTGTGTGGTGAAAAGATGTCTCCTATCAAATCTCACACAAGACAATCTCATTTGTTGGTTGATTTCATCTTTGATGATGGATTTTGCGTGAACAGGGAGCGTGCTGTCATCAATAATGAAACTGTAAGGCTAGGGTCACACTGACGTTTTCAGCGCTGCCCGGGGGTAGGTTTTGGCAGCAAAAATGCAGTGCTACAGCCAGTGGCGTAACTACCTTGCTGCGGGCCCCGGTGCAGGATTTGCTCCGGGACCCCTCATGTGAGGAGCAGGGTGGGGGGGTTGGGTGGGGGTGCTAGTAGAATTTTCAGTGCTTTTGTTGTACCCTCATGTGAGGAGCGGAAGGGGGGGTTGTAGTGGGATAATTAGAGCTGTGTTTGTCCCCTACCGCCAGCGCCGTAAGGCTCCAGCGTCCCACGGTCTGCAGTGAAGAGAAGAGGAGGGGCGGGCACAGCTGCTGGAAGTGAGGCTTCTCTCACTTCCCGTCCTCCCTCCTCTCCTCGTCTCGGGCCAACGCTGTCGCGGTTGCGGCGGCCGGCTGTAAGCACGGGTCACGGGGCTCAGCCGCGACTGCTGCGACCGCGGTAGTTACGCCACTGGCTACAGCCATAGTAGCGCCGCGTTAGTGCTGCCCATACTAACCTATGGAGGCCCTGCCCCTAACACGGCTCCGACGCCATCACCAGATGGAAATCTCGCAGTATTTCCTGACGCGAGGAAAGACATTTTTAACATCTGATGACAGTGTTGGAGCTGCGTTAGGGGCGGAGCCTTCATAGGTTAGTGTGGGCAGCACTAACGTGGCGGTAGCACCGTGTTTATGCTGCAAAACACTAAGTTTTTAGCGCGACCCCCCGGGCAGTGCGGCAAATCCTAATGTGACCCTAGCCTATGTATTTTTTTATGATCCAACTAAAATCTTACAGGGACAAAAAAGGCGTCAAAATACTTCCAGTTCAACAGTACCCAATAGGCATGAGGTTTCAAGAAAAAACAATCACTTTGCTCAAACTGTTAAATACAAAACAATTTCTGCCCCCAAAAACACGGTGAGAAAAGAAAGCCTAAAACACAAGATGGGAACTTTACCTTAAAAAAGACTCCTATAGACATGGAATAGGAACAGCAATAGGATTTGACTGACAATATAAAACATTTCTAGATATATTACACAGAGAAATATACATGTAAAGTGAAGAAATGAAAAAAAGAATGAATCTTTGAACTTAACATTCTTTTAAAGTAATCAAGAGTGGAGGAACTTCTCTTTCATATTCATGGACTTCTTAGTGTTGGGTGTAAACGAGGCGGCAGTGTCACTCAGATGTTATCCCATTAGTTGGATAAATACAGAGATTATGGTTCCTATAGATAGCAGAGTGTTGTCACCGGTCTCACTATTACCTGAGCTGTGATAGCGGAGTGTGATCGATGGCCGCCTTATCAACAGCGACTGCTGCCCTCCTGCCTGGAGCTACAAGCAGGTTGTTCAGACCTGATGCCATTATTGTCACTCATCACAAGGGACATTGTGGCAATTCGTATAGGTAAGATAGCTGTCAGATGGCAATGATAAAAGCTCCACCAATGGAGGGACTAAAAAATGACTTTATGAATGGATTGGCACATGGCGCAAATTGTAATTAGTGAAAATGTTTATTAAGCATGGCACAATGATTTAGACCCAATGGGACACAACGTCTGATCTTTAATCGTGGTCACATTGATCACATTAATGTTGGGCTTGAGAGATGAGCAAATAAATTTGTAGGACTCGGGTCAAGTAGGCAGGTCATTATTCTGAGAACTGCCTCTTTTACAAGCCGGTATCCATGGATTCTCTTTTGATTAGCAAGCCTGGTGTGATGACATTGGTGTACCATCAAAAGAGTGGCCAAGGATAGTGTCAGGAAAAAAGTGGTCTGCACGGCCCAGTGGCCAGTACCCACGGAAAGTTGACTTGGCTGCTGGTCGAGGATCTTGCAAATCAGTTCTTTCATAAATAGTTGGCTTCCATGTTTAATTACTCTAACCCAAACAAGGTGATTTTGAGTGAGCCAGAAGACTATTTTATGAGGTTGTCCTATCTCTCCCCTCGAGTCTTCTGTTTCCTTGGCACCACCAGTCATGTGGGAATGTTGTATTACCTTCACTTCATGTAAAATACCTTCAGATGCCTGTCAATAATATGAATGTCCGATGAAATGGTAGAGCCAGAAAATTTCTAATAAACATGAATAATATGAGAATGAAGGTCATTAGATATGTAGACATATATAGACGCTGACAGTTTTATAAAATTACCCAATAGAATCTGTGATCACATGCTTAGGGTCATTTCACATTGGCAGTGTTTGTGCCCCTGACTGTCACCGATCAATCAATAAGTTGATCATTACTCATTTGCATTGGTTTATATTGATCAATGATCATGAGGGGATTCACACAAAGGATCTTATTGTTTTTGTCCTCACACTTTCATTATTCTTGGCAGTACATCCCTGATTAAACCCGCGGATTTGTACTCATTTGCTCATTTAATTACAGGCTAAACATTAGCCCTTTTTTATGGCACAATGAATGGGAGTAAACATTTATATGAAGATTTGTTCAGCGACGTGGTCTGGCAGCGGCTTATTCCCTCTACAGCTGAACATGCACTTAATGGGGGAGTTGGGGTATGGCCGCTTAACTTGAAACTCTAATGGCCGCTTTACACGTCCCGATATCGTCGTCCAACTGCGATAAAAAGTCACGTGGTTCGTGTGTTGGCCCCGATATGTTCGTGCGTTGTGTGGTGTAAATGACCAATTCGATGCAAGAACGATACCAAAACGATATCGGGGAAGAATTGTGCAGGCTCTCCAACTGCCCGATATTGGATGGATGATCTGGCAGGATCGTGCTGTGTGACAGCCCAACACCGACTTGGAGAGCAACTTCCCCTATTCACTCCCATGTTAAATGGTCGTTCCCAGGTTCGCTCGTACAAGGGGGCGTAGACATCGCAGTTGTGTTGCCTGCCGATATCTCCCTGTGTGACAGCTCCTATGCGATCTTGGATTTCAGCCAAAAAAATGTGCACTCCCGTGCCGTTGTATACAATATCGAAACGATGTTGGGACATGTAAAGTGGCCATGAGGCCCCAATTCAAAATCCCCAACAGAGCCGCTAAGTATTATAGGACATAAATGGTATACTATTGGCCTTTTTTATATGGGCCAAAGGCGTCCACTAAAGTTTCTCCTCTGTTGGCACAGGTGGCTACTTGACAATCAAAACAACCATCTAAAGTGTATGGGCAACTAAGCTTAAGGACCAAGTTATCAAACGATACTACCTCCTATGGCTGCCCTGTCTCAGGCACGTCTGATGGTGGCAGAGACCAAACAAATGACCTGATCCCAAGACACAAAAATCTATATCTACACAAAGAGAAGTCTGTCCATTAGGATGATTGCATCAACCAAATTATCCATATGTTTACAAGCAGGTTAATTCTCTAAAAGGCAGCAGGTCCGACCTTTCTGATGCTCTTTGATGTCATAGTTTCAGTCTCTTGGGGTAAATGTTTCATTGGTGCAGACAAGGGTGGAGATACTTATTCAGAGTTCCCTCATTGAAATGTAAAGCGGCATCATGTCTCAAATAAGTCTTATTTCTGTATAAACAATACATTAAAGGAGACATGTCACTGTGCCCAACCCATGGACTTTTACCTCCTTAATCTGGGAAGAAAAGTATCAATATATTTAGTTTTTAAAGCCTACTTTTTAAGTTAATTTCCAAACTGGTGCCCACCCTCTGGGTATATTTACTTGATCTGAAAACTGTGTCCGTGTACAACTCAATGTGAATACTGGTAGCCATCAAAATTGTTAAAGATTGCACAAAAAGTGGTCATCTCCTCAGCAGATAGCAGACATAGGGGTCTCAGTTGGCCTAATTCTGTAGCCATCTTCCAGTCCTTGGTTCTCTGGTGAATCATTCAAGAGGAAACACGCATAGGGAAAGAATAGCGGCTGTTGTTCCGGGGGTGGTTGTGGACTGCCTTTATAAGGGTGGGAGCCTCTGGGATTGTAGTTTATTACTGTATCTATCAGGAATTTGATAGAGTGTTATATCGGCTACTGGAAGGACCATGACCCCTAGACGCTATGTCTAGTACCCTGGTTCCTAATCTGTAATCTGATGAGATCATTTCAATTTATATACTCATGTATTAAGTGGGACCAGGGATTATGACCACTCTCCTGATTTTAAACATATAATTTAATGGCTTTATTGATTTTTAATATTTGTTTACTTTTAGCAGCTCTGAGGAACCATTATTCTTACCAAAAAGTGGAACAAAGGCATTGTGTATTTTTTTAGTTTTGTTGTGTTTTTTGTTTAGTCTATTGGCTGCATAAAGAACTACACCTATATTTGATAGGGCGTTTTCCTTTTTCCTTTGAAGCTTTTAGAGTTTTATGGGGGTTTTTTTGTCCCCATTTTAAAATGTAATCTATAAAGTTGAGTGCATGTGTATGTCCGCTAAAGAAATCCTCACCGTCGTATTTACAAACGCAAAATTATGCTCCGCCACCTCGTTTGACTCTAAGAACGTCAAACTGTTTTGAGGGGAAATTATAATCTCGCACTTAATAGTCATTTGCCCCCCAAAATGCTTATTTACTGTTTGTATGTGTCAGGTAATCGATATTGCCTTGGCTGTTTTGACCGTTAGCCTGGATATTTATTAGGTGGCCTATAGGCAACGAAGGACATTCTTAGTATGAGACAGTTTGTGTGTAAATATATAGGGTTTCGGTGGTGACACATTGCCAACGTGGTTATAATGGTACCTTTACACGCCGCCACAACAGGATGGATACAACCCGCTACAGGCTACAAATGTAGCTTGTCGCGCCAATATCGCCCGTAGTAGCGGCGTCTGAAGACGGGACGACACAGCCGGCTACAGATACATCTGTATCCGTGCACTGCCCATAAACAGATGGCTACATCGCCGATTGTAGCGAGCTGTATCGGCGTGTAAAGAACCCACAGAAGGGAACTCTGGACACCCGGCGATGTAGCTGCAATGTAGCTAAGGCGTCACCCAGGCTCCGTGTTACCCCGCCCCATCTGCGATCATTGGTGGAAGCTCCTGCATGACGATTGGTAGTCGCTGCATAGGGAGGCATATTTAAGGAGCTGACCAGTCACACTACACAATTGCTCGAGCGTGCTGTATTAACCAGCATCCTGCGATGCCTGCCCAATCATGATGTTCTGGCTTTGTCCTATCAGCGTACGGACGTCTTGTAATCCACAATTGTGGCACGCCTATGTGCTGTCTCTGCTGCACCAGGTCCGCCCATATTAGCTTGTTGTAGCGTTGTGTAAATGAGGTACGCTGAGCTACAGATGGCTACTTGAGACACCCGGCGATGTAGCTAGCTGTAAATGTAGCGTAGCGTAGCGCACCTTGGGCGGCGTGTAAAGAGGGTGCGGTTCCCGTTGGTAACCGTTCGGCCGTGCTCGTGCACGTGAAGTTGCCGTTGGTATCCATCCTGTTGTGGCGGCGTGTAAAGGTACCATAAAGGCTGATGTAAGTCGCTCTGCCAAAATACTACACTTGTATTGTGTACAGAAAAACACCGGAATGGAGGAAATAGAGCCTTGATATCGAAGACCATCCAGGGGTCAAAGCAAATTATACGGTTGGTTGTGTCTACACTGCTCATCCATCAAATGCAAAGTGCTTTTACCTGCGCATGTTATTTCATGGTGTCAAGGGTCCAACATAAATTTCTGACCTGAAGACTGTCAGAAGCCGTGTCTACTAAGACACCTCTTTGCTATTCTTCGAACAACCTGCCGCACACGGCCCCCAGTATACAGCAGAAGACTGCAAATAGTCCCCTGTATACAGTAGGAACCCGTGTGTCGGTATAACCAGTAAAGGATTTGAGGAACCAACAAAACGTGAGTCTGTCTGTTAATGCGCACCATCCATCCTGCACCCTACACTCTTCAACATCCACTGCCCTGGGGATCCACTCTGTCCATAGGGAGCCGCTCCATCCTGGCTGCCAGTCCATTATCCCCAGAGGTTCTGCAGCAGCTGTGGCTACCCATAGCCACAAACCATGGGTGGCATCACGAATAACTCCCTTATAAATCACCCCTTTTTCTACACAAGCCAAGAACTGCCTTTTACAACTGAACCCAGGGTCACTGAAGCCGGGTCTTGACCCCTGTGACTCCCCAGAGCTGCTTAACAGCCCGGTTCCGAGTACTCCACGGCCCTGGGGTGCATAATACTCATTCATGCTGACCATTCTATGTATATACACTGTGTTCCAAATTATTATGCAAATTGGTTTTAAGTGTCATAGGGTTTTATCTTTATTTTTTTTTCAATGAAACCCATTGATGGTATTGTGTCTCAGGGTTCTTTGGATCATTGAAATCAATCTCAGATATCTGTGATAATTAGTTTGGCAGATGAACCCAATAAAAGGAAAACTGGGTGTTGCACAATATTACGCAGGCCACAGTTTTCAAGTAACATGGGAAATAAAAAGGATGTGTCTGCTGCCGAAAAGCAACAAATAGTGCAATGCCTTGGATAAGGGATGAAAACATTTAATATTGCACGAAAACGTAAGCATGATCATCGTATTGTGAAGCGATTTGTGGCTGATTCTGAGCACAGATGTGTTCGTGCAGATAAAGGCAGAATGAGGAAGGTTTCTGCCAGGCAAGTTCATCAGATTAAGAGAGCAGCTACTAAAAAGGCCTTACAAACCAACAAACAGATATTTGAAGCTGCTGCTGCCTCTGGAGTCCCTCGAAACTCAAGGTGTAGGATCCTTCAAAGGCTTGCTGTGGTGCATAAACATACTATTCGGCCACCCTTAAACAGTGCTCACAAGCAGAAACGGTTGCAGTGGGTCCAGATATACATGAAGACTAATTTTCAAACAGTTTTGTTTACTGATGAGTGCCGAGCAACCCTGGAAGGTCCAGATGGATGGAGTAGTGGATGGTTGGTGGATGCCACCATGTCCCAACAAAGCTGCGACGTCAGCAAGGAGATGGAGGAGTCATGTTTTGGGCTGGAATAATTGGGAAACAGCTGGTAGGCCTCTTTAAGGTTCCTGAAGGTGTGAAAAATGACCTCTGGAACATATATAGAGTTTCCAACTGAGAACTTTCTTCCGTGGTTCAAAAAGCAAAAATGTGCCTTTCGGAGCAAAATCATTCTCATGCATGATAATGCACTATCTCATGCTACAAAGAATACCTCTGTGCCATTGTCTGCTATGGGAATAAAAGGAGATAAACTCATGGTGTGGCCACCATCTTCCCCTGACCTCAACTCTATAAAGAACCTTAGGAGTATAATCAAGCAAAAGATCTATGAGGGTGGGAGGCAGTTCACATCAAAACAGCAGCTCTGGGAGGCTATTCTGACATCATGCAAAGAAATACAAGCAGAAACTCTCCAGAAACTCACAAGTTCAATGGATGCTAGAATTGTGAAGGTGATATCAAAGAAGGGTTCCTATGTTAACATGTAACTTGGCCTGTTAGGATGTTTTGGAGTTAAATAGCTTTTTATTTCAGTGAATGTGACCTGTTAATGCTGCAAATTCAACAAATGAGCATTTTCAGTTCTTTCAAACATATCAAATGTTTAGAAACTCTCCTGTGCCTAATAATTCGGAACAGTACATTTAGAGTTTTGTTTTAATTTTGAAGATTATACTGTTATCATTGGGAGGTTTCTTCAATAAAATTTGATGTATACTCTAACGGGTGATGACTTTTATTACACTGACTGTCATTTGCATCCACCATTTAGGAAAATCAGAGAAAAAGAACATTTGCATAATAATTTGGAACACAGTGTATAGTTATTGCACTATCATGATCTTAGTTTGAGTAGAACCATGTATGTTTTTAATGATGAGATCCTAAAAGGAGACCTTACCATGGGCATGGGAAAACTGGAGGTAAACAGATCATTGGAGTTCCTTAGCATGAAAAAGAAGCTTGATTTTTTTTTTCTGTTTTAAAAAGAACAAAACTTTTTCATGTTAAGGTATTGATGTATTTTAAAAAAAAGTTACTAAACAAGCTTAAGGCTGGCTTCATACTACGGTATTGTTCCTGTCCATGGGATCTTGTTTTTTGCAGGATTCGACGAACAGGAATGGACAGGCCCGGATTCTAAACTCCGGATGCCATTTCTGTGTCCGGATCAAGGATTTTGAGGGATCCAGACACAGAATGGGGAACCAAGTCTGCAAAGCGCAGGCAAGTGGTGTCAGCGTTGTTCGCTTTCACTTTAGCAATGTATTGAACCACCTCAGAGCCGTGGGGTTCCTGGTCCGGGGCATTTGGCTTCATAGGGAATGTCACGGGCGTCCTGAGCCTGAGCCCGGGCCCGTGGCCCTGGTGGTTGCTGAAAAAGGGGACTAAAGTCTATGGGAGTAAAATAAAGGATGATTTATGAAGCCACCTACGGTTCCGGTAATGGTGCTGGCGCTGCGGGACAGACCTCCGGAGTGATGATGGATTAGCTAGATGGTTACGCTCCCCGTAGGTGGAGCAGGATTCCCCAGGGCAGTTGTAAAGGTTTATGTACAGTCTTTACACAGGGAGTCTTTACACAGCACAGTCACTTTTCCTCTTCACTGCAGCAAGATTGCGGCTCATCAAGCGCAGGCAAATGAAGTACACGACACAGTCTTTAACTCTGAACAGGTTTACTGGCAGGTTTGTGTGGCGCCCCGCACCGAGTGCGTTACAAGAAGGTATTGCAGCCAAAACAGCAGCGGCAATATTTTCTGACTCAGCAGTCACACGGTTAACTCAGAGATCCATACCCTACATGCATCACCTAGCACAGAGGGCCAATCAGGTCCTGGTGGGCGGAGTGTAGTGGTAGTGTGTAGTGGAAGTTTAGCACAACTTAGGAGGAGAAGAGAAGAGTCTAGTCTGGGAGTGGAACAGCAACCTAGAAGACCTCTGCAGATTCCCAGCTCTGCAACTTAGGAGAGGGGGTTGCACAGTTCTGTGCGGCCCCCTGGCCACCCTCGCTGGCCGTCTCCCTACCATTACCCAGGCATGAACATGCGGGTCCAAAATCACCCCGTGCCCATCTACAGCCGGTTTGCTGGTACTGAAGCTAGCAGCAGTTCAGCTCTGCTAAGTGAACCAGAGGAGTGGAGGGATCGCTTTACAGGAGCACCCCACCATCGCCAAATCCAGTCGTCTAACCAGCGGTGTACCCACCAAGGGACCCAAGGCTCCCCAAAGCATCCGGAACATATACCCCGGAAAGGGCATTCAAGCAGCCTCCCTGTACCCGACCTGGTATTCCTGGGCAACAACGGCACAGTACTTAGTTAAAATGGAGGAACACCGCAGATCTCTGAGAACACACTGGTCATTGCTTAGTCCACCCGGTCCACTACCTACAAACTGTATACCATGTATTGCCTGCTGGTTACAGTAAAGCACCCGTTATAGAGACTTAGTGTCCGTGCCTTCTTATGAACTGTTTCTTCCGCATGCTAAGGTAACCGCAGCTGCCTCACAACATCTTGTGTAGCTTCTGGCTCCGGGGATCACCGCTCAGCCTGTGGGGAGCGTTCCATCTTGCTGCATTCCATCCCCCGGAGGCCCCGCAGCGTCGGTACAGTTACCGAAACTCTCATAGGTGGCGTCACGAAACAATTTAACCCCTAAATCTGTTCCCACAAGACGTCTCATAATTTTTGATCTGCACCACCGGGCCCCACTACCGGCAGGCGCGGCACCTGGTGACAAGGTGGAAGAAGCAAACGCCTGTCTAAACCGGAGTCCCGGCCACGGTGAGTCATTTTTAGTGCAGGCAAACAGGTGATACAGCCTTACGGGTTGTGCAGGCCTGCGCGGTCACCAGGGAACCGGGATGACTCACTCAGGACCCTCGGCAGTGTTCCTGTCGTTCCTCTCCAGTCCCTCACTGCGCTCCCTCCTTTCTACTTCAGTGCCTCCGCCCACAGAGCCTGAAGCCAGCTCCTCGGATCCTCTCTAACTGAGCGGCTCCTCTCTGAGCCCTCGGGATCCTATATGGGCCTTTTTCTGGGTGCTCCGGGTGTCGGCCACAGACGTCTTGAAGAAGCTCAGGCCTCCAGTTCGGCGGCTCGGGGTGAACATCTGCACCGCTCTCGGAGCCAATCCTATGTTCCGGGACCAGATCCCTCCAGCCGGTAGTTGTACCGAGCCTGGATTCGGGCGCACGGCAATCCCTGGTGCCCCCAGGATCTCCCTGTCAGGAGGATCTCTCCTGAGACGTCCTCACAGCCTTTCTTACTAACTGTCTTCCACTCTTCCACTAACCCACCTGACTTTTTTCCCCGGGACTGGGTCTCCCTGGCAACGGGTCCACCCAAGTCCCCTGCTCTAAGGTGTGTGAGAGTCCTTAGCATCCTAGTTCCACTGTAACAGGGATATTACACACTCTTATCTGGGTGCAGTACCCCTCCGTGGCATGCTGACCAGTGGAGTGCCACATATTTATATACACTGCTAAAGTGAAATTAAAGGAATGGTTAAAAATAAAAACATAAATTCTCAACTCTCTGCCATGTGTCCAGTGATGTATTCATCTCTGGTGGCTAAAGGACCTTAATCAGCTGACCGGGAAAGGGCGGGGGAATCAGATCAGCTGATGCATCACATGACCGCATCAGCGTGTTAAACCATGCTAATGCGGTCATGTGACCCATCAGCTGATCGGTTGCCCCGCCCCTTCCCGGTCAGCTCATTAAGCTCCTTTAGCCAACGGAGATGAATGCTTGACAGGACAGGCGACGGAGAGGAGAGAATTTATTTTTACATTTTTAACCATTCCTTGACTTAATTTAACTTTTGCAGTGTAATTAGATACACTGCTAAAGCGAAAATACACACATGTAGCAAGGGTACAGAGCAGTGCTCTTGTTCTGAGCATGCTCTGTACCTTGGAACCGGATGCGGGAAACAATTCTGATTTTTCCCGGATCTGGTTCCATAGGCCCCCATGTTAAGTGTCCTGGACCGGACCGGATTCGTTTTTGTCCGGTTTTGTCAATGAAGCCCAAAAACGGTGCAGACTTCGATTTTGGGGTCGGAAAAAAACAGGACAGAAATGAATCCAGGACTGAATACACAAAACCGGATGGCCAAATATGACTAATCCGGCACCATAGGGATATATGGGAGGAAAAAATGATCCTGTTCTGTTTCTTTTCAAAAAACAAACAGAACAGGATGACAAAAAAAGTAGTGTGAAGCCAGCCTTAAAAAGAGTTTAAGACTAAAGGGCCCGTTAAACGCTACGATATTGTTAACAATATTGTTTGGCAGTCACGGCTTTTTGGGTGGAGCAACGACGTCGTTGCGTGTGACAAGTAGAAACGATCAACGATAAGTTGGCTGATCATTGATCAGAGGTTTTTGAACCGTATCTAAAGCCAGACGATGATCGTCTGTCCAACCTGCAGCATCGGTGTGTGTGACACCTTGATAACGATGTCGTTAACGACTTCACCTATTCAGAACTGAAGGATGTAGGCGATCAAACGACTGCAAGTATCATTCGCTTATCGCAGAATCGTTGCTGCATTGTTAACGATATCTGTACAGGTGACATTTCACTAGCGGTCATTGAACGACGTTCAAGCAATCTAGGTCAAGTCGGATCACTGGTCGGCTCGTTCGACCATTGAAGTGTGTAACCACGATTTTTGTCTGCCAGGGTGGATCCTGTTTTTTGCAGGATCACCCTGACAGGACCGGACAGAACCTGATGGGTTGAACCAGATGGCAAATAAGCACCCTGATCCTGTTTTTTGCAGGATTCGTTTATTTCATTTCTCCATTGAAAAGCATTGTGAATTACTTCTCCTTAGGCTATAATGGGTGGAGCTGCTGTCCATGGTGCTGAAGGAGCATTCTGAGAATGCTTAGTGCTAAAAACCAGATCAGGGAAACAAATCAGGTTTTTTACCGGATCCGGCACAATAGACTCCCATATATGGAAACCGGTTTGCGTCGGATGCAGTTCTTTCCGGTTTTGTCCGATTCTTACACCGGAGACAAAAAATGCTGCAGGCTCTAATTTTGGGGACGATGAAAAACCTGACAAAACTGGATCAGGCACAGAATACACAAAACCTGATGGCCAAATAGGGCCAATCCGGCACCATAGGGATACATGGGAGGCAAAATCGGATCAGTTTGTCTGGTTCAAACCGGACAGAACTTGATGCACAAAACCATGGTCTTAAGCCAGCCTAACTATGATAAATACAAGCTGATTTACCGCTTTTCTTTTGTCCAGATGACTCTTTTCTCTTCTAAATTTCCTCTTTTGTCTTCTGAATGTTTTACATTTCGTAATCAGGAATTAACAAAGGATAAAACTAAAAACACTGAGCATCCAGATGAGATGTGCATTGCAAATTGAGCTTCCTCCATCTTAATTTATACTCATAAAAATGAACTATGTGGTCGGCACCGAATCTTCTGAATAATGTGTTGACGTCTACGATGAGAGCTTTATTCCGAATAATTACAGCATTGTGGGAACTGCATGTATTTAACACTAGAAGTCCCAGAAACGGGTCATTTGACCTTTTTACCATTGAAAATCAAGGATCCTTTAAATTCCCGGGACTTCTAGTGTTAAGGTATCTAAATGCTAAATGTAAATGCCCAACCTGTGCCCAAAGTTATAGACCTTTAGGAGTAATTACAAAGATAGAACCATTGAGAATGCCATAAGTATCTGGTATGTGGTCTCCTACTCAAAACAGCCAATGGTGACCACATGGAGGACAATCTAAAGAGCTGGTTAGCAAGATCACCCGGAGGAAAGATATATTCCGGAAATACCACTTATAGAAATCCCCCCAAAATACAAGTTTGGTCACATATGCAGGTTACATTTTTGCTGCAATTGATGTCTATACAATAGAATATAAAAAACCCTTAAAGCTGTTGGAATCAGGTTAGGGGGGCCATTTCTATCTCCAAATCAGGTGGTATTGTGCATTATGATATGTTATTGGGCTTCAAGGGGCCCGTGCATTGCTCTTGCACAGCGGCACTTTTCTTTCTGTGTCTGCTAGTGGTTGGAAGTAAGTCTATTTTTGAACTGCTTTAAATATTTCCAAAAAAAAGATTACCAATGTACCCCTATCTTATCTATTATATAAAAGCCGAAGCCACTTCCGTCTTCAAGGCACAAAAATGACGTCACAGGACAGAAGTGGCTTCGGGACTACACCTGCTCAAAGTGAACCAAGATGGCGGCGAGCGGTGGAGCTTTAGCGCCCACCGTGAGCCGCTGTCAAAACGGCAAGCGGTGGGCGCCAAGCGCCGCTGCTGCATCGCCCTCTCCCCGCCCCATTGCCCTCCCCCTGCCGCTCCATTACGCCCCCCCCACAGCTCCATTGCACCTCACCACCACTTCATTACACCCCACCACCACTCCATTACACCCCCCCACTGCTCCATTACACCCCCCCACCGCTCCATTACACCCCCCCACCGCTCCATTACGCCCCCCCACCGCTCCATTACGCCCCCACCACCGCTCCATTACACGCCACCACCGCTCCATTACACCCCCCACACCGCTCCATTGGCCCTCCCCGTCCCCGTCTCACCCGCCGCTCCGTCTCACCAGCACCTGGTAATGAGTGGTCATGTGACAGGCTCCTCAGCCCGCCTATCACATGACCGCTCAATACTTGCTGCGGTTTCATCACCGGGTGCGGGTGAGACTGGATGGAAGGGGGGATCCATCCTGCGCTGACCACCCACTGGCCCTCCATCCTGCGCTGACCACCCACTGGCCCTCCATCCTGGGCTGACCACCCACTGGCCCTCCATCCTGCGCTGACCACCCACTGGCCCTCCATCCTGTGCTGACCACCCACTGGCCCTCCAGCCTGCGCTGATCACCCACTGGCCCTCCATCCTGCGCTGACCACCCACTGGTCCTCCATCCTGCACTGACCACCCACTGGCCCTCCATACTGCGTTGATCACCCACTGGCCCTCCATCCTGATCTGACCACCCACTGGCTATCCATCCTGCCCTGACCACTGAGCCTCCATCCTGCGCTGGCCACTCTGCCTCCATCCTGTGCTGGTCACTCTGCCTCCATCCTGCGCTGACCACTCTGCCTCCATCCTGTGCTGACCACTCCATCCTATGCTGACCACTGAGCCTCCATCCTGTGCTGAGCACTGAGCCTCCATCCTGTGCTGACCACTGAGCCTCCATCCTGCGCTGACCACTCTGCCTCCATCCTGCGCTGACCACTCTGCCTCCATCCTGTGCTGACCACTCCATCCTGTGCTGACCAATGAGCCTCCATCCTGCTCTGACCACTCTGCCTCCATCCTGTGCTGACCACTTCATCCTGTGCTGACCACTGAGCCTCCATCCTGTGCTGACCACTGAGCCTCCATCCTGCGCTGACCACTCTGCCTCCATCCTGCGCTGACCACTCTGCCTCCATCCTGCGCTGACTACTCTGCCTCCATCCTGTGCTGACCACTCTGCCTCCATCCTCTGCTGACCACTCCATCCTGTGCTGACCACTGAGCCTCCATCCTGTGCTAACCTCTCTGCCTCCATCCTGTGCTAACCACTCTGCCTCCATCCTGTGCTAACCACTCTGCCTCCATTCTGTGCTGACCACTTCATCCTGTGCTGACCACTGAGCCTCCATCCTGTGCTGACCACTGAGCCTCCATCCTGCGCTGACCACTCTGCCTCCATCCTGCGCTGACCACTCTGCCTCCATCCTGCGCTGACTACTCTGCCTCCATCCTGTGCTGACCACTCTGCCTCCATCCTCTGCTGACCACTCCATCCTGTGCTGACCACTGAGCCTCCATCCTGTGCTAACCTCTCTGCCTCCATCCTGTGCTAACCACTCTGCCTCCATCCTGTGCTAACCACTCTGCCTCCATCCTGTGCTGACGACTCCATCCTGTGCTGACCACTGAGCCCCCATCCTGCACTGACCACTGAGCCTCCATCCTGCACTGACCACTGAGCCTCCATCCTGCGCTGAACACTGAGTCTCCATCCTGCGCTGACCACTCTGCCCCCATCCTGTGCTGACCACTCAGCCTCTATCCTGTGCTGACCCCTGAGCCTTCATCCTGCGCTGACCACTCTGCCCCCATCCTGTGCTGACCACTCAGCCTCTATCCTGTGCTGACCACTGAGCCTCCATCCTGCGCTGACCACTCTGCCTCCATCCTGCGCTGACCACTCTGCCTCCATCCTGCGCTGACTACTCTGCCTCCATCCTGTGCTGACCACTCTGCCTCCATCCTCTGCTGACCACTCCATCCTGTGCTGACCACTGAGCCTCCATCCTGTGCTAACCTCTCTGCCTCCATCCTGTGCTAACCACTCTGCCTCCATCCTGTGCTAACCACTCTGCCTCCATTCTGTGCTGACCACTTCATCCTGTGCTGACCACTGAGCCTCCATCCTGTGCTGACCACTGAGCCTCCATCCTGCGCTGACCACTCTGCCTCCATCCTGCGCTGACCACTCTGCCTCCATCCTGCGCTGACTACTCTGCCTCCATCCTGTGCTGACCACTCTGCCTCCATCCTCTGCTGACCACTCCATCCTGTGCTGACCACTGAGCCTCCATCCTGTGCTAACCTCTCTGCCTCCATCCTGTGCTAACCACTCTGCCTCCATCCTGTGCTAACCACTCTGCCTCCATCCTGTGCTGACGACTCCATCCTGTGCTGACCACTGAGCCCCCATCCTGCACTGACCACTGAGCCTCCATCCTGCACTGACCACTGAGCCTCCATCCTGCGCTGAACACTGAGTCTCCATCCTGCGCTGACCACTCTGCCCCCATCCTGTGCTGACCACTCAGCCTCTATCCTGTGCTGACCCCTGAGCCTTCATCCTGCGCTGACCACTCTGACCCCATCCTGCGCTGACTACTCTGCCCCCATCCTGCGCTGACTACTCTGCCTCCATCCTGCGCTGACCACTCTGCCCCCATCCGATGCAGACCACTGAGCCTCCATCCGGCGCTGACCCCTCTGGCTTCATCCTGCGCTGACCACTCTGCCTCCATCCTGCGTTGAGCTGACCCCTCTGGCTTCATCCTGCGCTGACCACTCTGCCTCCATCCTGCGCTGACCATTACATCCTGTGCTGACCAATGAGCCTCCATCCTGCGCTGACCACTGAGCCTCCATCCTGTGCTGACCACTGAACACAAAACCGGATGGCCAAATATGACCAATATACAGCACCATAGGGATACATGGGAGGAAAAAAATTATCCTGTTCTGTTGTTTTCAAAAACAAACAGAACAGGATGAGAAAATTAGTAGTGTGAAGCCAGCCTTAAAAAGAGTTTAAGACTAAAGGGCCCGTTACACACTACGATATCGTTAACAATATTGTTTGGCAGTCACGGCTTTTTGGGTGGAGCAATGACGTCGTTGCGTGTGACAAGTAGAAACGATCAACGATAAGTTGGCTGATCATTGATCAGAGGTTTTTGAACCGTATCTAAAGCCAGACGATGATCGTCTGTCCAACCTGCAGCATCGGTGTGTGTGACACCTTGATAACGATGTCATTAACGACTTCACCTATTCAGAACTGAAGGATGTAGGCGATCAAACGACTGCAAGTATCGTTCGCTTGTCGCAGAATCGTTGCTGCATTGTTAACGATATCCGTACAGGTGACAGTTCACTAGCGATCATTGAACGACGTTCAAGCAATCTAGGTCAAGTCGGATCGCTGGTCGGCTCGTTCGACCATTGAAGTGTGTAACCACGATTTTTGTCTGCCAGGGTGGATCCTGTTTTTTGCAGGATCACCCTGACAGGACCAGACAGAACCTGATGGGTTGAACCAGATGGCAAATAAGCACCCTGATCCTGTTTTTTGCAGGATTCGTTTCTTTCATTTCTCCATTGAAAAGCATTGTGAATTACTTCTCCTTAGGCTATACTGGGTGGAGCCGCTGTCCATGGTGCTGAAGGAGCATTTTGAGAATGCTTAGTGCTAAAAACCAGATCAGGGAAACAAATCAGGTTTTTTACCGGATCCGGCACAATAGACTCCCATATATGGAAACCGGTTTGCGTCGGATGTAGCTCTTTCCGGTTTTGTTCGATTCTTGCACCGGAGACAAAAAATGCTGCAGGCTCCAATTTTGGGGACGATGAAAAACCTGACAAAACTGGATCAGGCACAGAATACACAAAACCTGATGGCCAAATACGAGCAATCCGGCACCATAGGGATACATGGGAGGCAAAATCGGATCAGTTTGTCTGGTTCAAACCGGACAGAACTTGATGCACAAAACCATGGTGTTAAGCCAGCCTAACTATGATAAATACAAGCTGATGTACGTCTTTTCTTTTGTCCAGATGACTCTTTTCTCTTGTAAATTTCCTCTTTTGTCTTCTGAATGTTTTACATTTCGTAATCAGGAATTAACAAAGGATAAAACTAAAAACACTGAGCATCCAGATGAGATGTGCATTGCAAATTGAGCTTCCTCCATCTTAATTTATACTCATAAAAATTAACGATGTGGTCGGCACCGAATCTTCTGAATAATGTGTTGACGTCTATGATGAGAGCTTTATTCCGAATAATTACAGCATTGTGGGAACTGCATGTATTTAACACTAGAAGTCCCAGAGACGGGTCATTTGACCTTTTTACCTTTGAAAATCAAGGATCCTTTAAATTCCCGAGACTTCTAGTGTTAAGGTATCTAAATGCTAAATGTAAATGCCCAACCTGTGCCCAAAGTTATAGACCTTTAGGAGTAATTCCAAAGATAGAACCATTGAGAATGCCATAAGTATCTGGTATGTGGTCTCCTACTCAAAACAGCCAATGGTGACCACATGGAGGACAATCTAAAGAGCTGGTTAGCAAGATCACCCGGAGGAAAAATATATTCTGGAAATACCACTTATAGAAATCCCCCCAAAATACAAGTTTGGTCACATATGCAGGTTACATTTTTGCTGCAATTGATGTCTATACAATAGAATACAAAAAACCCTTAAAGCTGTTGGAATCAGGTTAGGGGGGGCCATTTCTATCTCCAAATCAGGTGGGATTGTGCATTATGATAAGTTATTGGGCTTCAAAGGGCCCGTGCATTGCTCTTGCACAGCGGCACTTTTCTGTCTGTGCCTGCTGGTGATTGGAAGTAAGTCTATTTAAACTTTGCTGTAATTATTATTATTATTTCTGGACCTCTAGGTGTCACGGACAAAAACTGAATGAATATTTTTGAAATGCTTTAAACATTTCCAAAAAAAAAGATTACCAGTGTACCCCTATGTATGAATAAAATATTATAATTTATTATTATAGCATCATTTATTTCATGGTGTTTTACATGTGAAAAGGGCATACATAGACAAATACAATATTAATGAATAATACAAGGCACAGATAGGTACAGGAAGAGAAGACCCTGCCCACGAGGGCTCACAGTCTACAAGGATGGGTGAGGATATAGTAGGTGAGGAGAGAGGACCCTGCCTATGATGGGTTCACAGTCTACAAGGGATGGATGAGGATACAGTAGGTGAGGAGAGAGGACCCTGCCCGTGGGGCTCACAGTCTACAAGGGATGGGTGAGGATACAGTAGGTGAGGAGAGAGGACCCTGCCCGTGGGGCTCACAGTCTACAAGGGATGGGTGAGGATACAGTAGGTGAGGAGAGAGGACCCTGCCTGCAAGGGCTTACAGTCTACAAGGGATGAGTGAGGATACAGTAGGTGAGGAGACAGGACCCTGCCCACGAGGGCTCACAGTCTACAAGGAATGGGTGAGGATACAGTAGGTGAGGAGAGAGGACCCTGCCCACGAGGGCTCACAGTCTACAAGGGATGGGTGAGGATACAGTAGGTGAGGAGAGAGGACCCTGCCCGTGGGGCTCACAGTCTACAAGGGATGGGTGAGGATACAGTAGGTGAGAAGAGAGGACCCTGCCCGGGGAGGGCTCACAGTCTACAAGGGATGGGTGAGGATACAGTAGGTGAGGAGAGAGGACCCTGCCCGGGGAGGGCTCACAGTCTACAAGGGATGGGTGAGGATACAGCAGGAGTCGGTAGAGCTGGTCGTGCGGTGGTTTAGTAGACTGAGGCTAACTGCAGGTTGTAGGCTTGTTGGAAGAAGTGGGTCTTCAGGTTCATTTTGAAAGTTTCCACGGTAGACGAGAGTTTTATATGTTGGGGCATAGAGTTCCAGAGTATGGGGGATGCAGTAGAAGCAGGCACAGCTTTACATTGCTATACCAACTATACAAAAATGTAACAAATTTTTATTGTCGGTTTCTAGTGATTTAATAATTTTTCATCTACTGAATACAGAGCATGGCAGGGGTCACCCCTATATAAAATAGAAAGTTGTGTTTCAGTTAACTATCATTCATGGTTTAAAAGATTAATTAGAAATATATGTTTGTCTTTATTCCCCCTGAATAGCGCCACCTTAGTCTCTAGGCTGTGTTTGGTATTGCAGTTATCCTCTTAGCTGGCAATGACATAACAGATGCAGCTGTGAACAGGGGATGCGCGGTTAAAGAAAAAAAAAAATCCTCATTTCTAATGTGTTTTTTGTTTTAATCATATACTAGGTAATTGTGACCCAAAATATAAATCAAGACTTTAGTTTAATGTAATCATTAATAGGTCAAGACCCACCCAAAAAGAATAAAGGCAATATCATTATCATTATGAATTAAAGTTTATTAATTCATTAATATATAAAAACATATATGGAAAAAGGGGATGTGCTGCATGTGTGAGGGAGTGGTCGGTACCCGGATGCTCCTGTCCTGAAGACGCCAGCCACTTTGTATTGTATAGTGGTGTGAATTGTGTCATGCAATTACATATGTAATATAACGTGTTCATGTATAGCGTATAGGGTATAGAGTGTAAGATAGTATATAACGTAACACTTAGGGTGAGATAGGATCAAGGTGACCCTCCCCAGGGTATGGGATACTCGTAACCGGGCTATCATACAGTTCTGGGGAGTCACGGGGGTCAAAACCCGGTTCCTCGGCCCTGGGGGCAGCTGTAAAGGGGGATTCTGGCTCGGTAGGGAAAGGGGTGATAGAAAAGGGAGTTATTCGTGACGCCACCTGTGGTATGTGGCTATAGGTGGCCACCATTGCCACAGAACCTCCGGGGATGATATACAGGCAGCTGGGATGGAGCGGCTCCCCACAGGCGGAGCGGATCCCCGGGGCAGAGGATGTAGCATAGGGTGTAGGGTGCGCAAAACGAACTGGTGTCCACAGCTACAGTTGTGGCCAAAAGTATTGACACCCCTGCAATTCTGTCAGATAATACTCAGTTTCTTCCTGAAAATGATTGCAATCACAAATTCTTTGGTATTATTATCTTCATTTAATTTGTCTTCAATGAAAAAAACACAAAAAGAATTGTCCTAAAGCCAAATTGGATATAATTCCACACCAACATAAAAAAGGGGGTGGACAAAAGTATTGGCACTGTTAGAAAAATCATGTGATGCTTCTCTAATTTGTCTAATTAACAGCACCTGTAACTTACCTGTGGCACCTAACAGGTGTTGGTAATAACTAAATCACACTTGCAGCCAGTTGACATGGATTAAAGTTGATTCAACCTCTGTCCTGTGTCCTTGTGTGTACCACATTGAGCATGGAGAAAAGAAAGAAGACCAAAGAACTGTCTGAGGACTTGAGAAACCAAATTGTGAGGAAGCATGAGCAATCTCAAGGCTACAAGTCCATCTCCAAAGACCTGAATGTTCCTGTGTTTACCGTGCGCAGTGTCATCAAGAAGTTTAGAGCCCATGGCACTGTGGCTAACCTCCCTAGATGTGGACGGAAAAGAAAAATTGTCAAGAAATTTCAACACAAGATTGTGCGGATGGTGGATACAGAACCTCGACTAACATCCAAACAAGTTCAAGCTGCCCTGCAGTCCGAGGGTACAACAGTGTCAACCCGTACTATCCGTCGGTGTCAGAATGAAAAGGGACTGTATGGTAGGAGACCCAGGAAGACCCCACTTCTTACCCCGAGACATTAAAAAGCCAGGCTGGAGTTTGCTAAAACTTACCTGAGAAAGCCTAAAACGTTTTGGAAGAATGTTCTCTGGTCAGATGAGACAAAAGTAGAGCTTTATGGGCAAAGGCATCAACATAGAGTTTACAGGAGAAAAAAAGAGGCATTCAAAGAAAAGAACACGGTCCCTACAGTCAAACATGGCGGAGGTTCCCTGATGTTTTGGGGTTGCTTTGCTGCCTCTGGCACTGGACTGCTTGACCGTGTGCATGGCATTATGAAGTCTGAAGACTACCAACAAATTTTGCAGCATAATGTAGGGCCCAGTGTGAGAAAGCTGGGTCTCCTTCAGAGGTCATAGGTCTTCCAGCAGGACAATGACCCAAAACAAACTTCAAAAAGCACTAGAAAATGGTTTGAGAGAAAGCACGGGAGACTTCTATGGGATTCAGGTCTGGACTCATTGCTGGCCACCTTAGAACACCTGTGGAGAGATCTAAAAATGGCAGTTTGGAGAAGGCACCCTTCAAATATCAGGGACCTGGAGCAGTTTGCCAAAGGGCCGCTTCACACTGCGGCGTGATCCGGTCCGGTTCTGTCCGGGAGGACCCAGGCAGCTGCGGACCGGATCAGCACACAGGACTGGGGGCTATTATGCCCTCCGGTCCGGTGTGCAGCGCACGCAGCTGCAGCCGCTGACAGGTCAGGACCGCGGGCGCCGTGGTCCTGACTTATCAGCAGCGGGAACTGCGTGCGGCTGCACACAGGACCGGAGGGCATAATAGCCCCCCAGTCCTGTGTGCTGATCCAGTCCGCTGCTGTCTGGGTCCTCCCGGACAGAACCGGACCAGATCATGCCGCAGTGTGAAGCGGCCCAAAGAAGAAAAATTCCAGCAGAGCATTGTAAGAAACTCATTGATGGTTACCGGAAGCGGTTGATCGCAGTTATTTTGGCTAAAGGTTGTGCAACCAAGTATTAGGTTGAGGGTGCCAATACTTTTGTCTGGCCCATTTTTGGAGTTTTGTGTGAAATGATCACCACTAGATGAACGGAGCCCCTTCTTTTGCACTTTATCATCATTTTCGGGGTGCAGCTGGGCCCCATGGGGCGCCGTTCATCTAGTGGTGCAGAAGCTGTTACACAGTCTTAGATCAGCTTTTCCACAAAACACCAGTGGTACACAGAGTGAATCTCACAGGAGTATCTCCAAGTGAACATCGATGCCATGACTGGGGGACTGGATCTTTGCTCATTTTGGGCTTCTAATCTGGAAAAATGGCCTGAGCTCGCCACTCACGCCTTGGAGATCTTGTCGTGCCCCGCAGTCAGCGTTCTCTCTGAACGTGTCTTCAGCACTGCTGGTGGTGTGCTGACAGATAAGCGCACGCGTCTGTCCAGCCAGAATGTTGACAGACTAACGTTCATCAAGATGAACAAGTCATGGATCCGCAAGGACTTTTCTACCCCTGTGTCATCCTGGGGAGACTGAAGGCTTGAGGATTTTTGATTGTGCTTCATGATAGTAACCATTTAAAGTTTGCAACCCTGGGGCAATTGATGCCACTTAAGAGGTGTCTGTGCCCCAATTCTTGGAAAAAATGGAGACTCTTGTTGGAGTCCCCTAAATGTGTTTGACATGATTTTAGAAGGGCATGACATGCCTAGATCTGTGTCTCCTCCTCCTTTTACTTGTCCAGCTCTTTTCTTTTCCCATTTTTATATGTACCGGTACTTGTCACTTTTCCATGTGTTTGTTGTGTCTTCTGAGTAGTTTGTCACCTTTTTGACACCTTTGAAGGTGTTTTCTATGTGTCTGTGTTTGCCTGCCATTGTTTTCAATGGTGTTCGACGAATCGAATTCGAACAATTTGTGCATAGGGCCTATATGTACTTACATATATTTATGTGATCTTTTTTTTAAATCATCCAATTTAGTTTGTAAATTTGTTTTTATTTACCTTTTATCTTATACTTTTACCCAGTATTAAAAAAAAAATATATATATATATTTCATTTAAAATTTTTAATATATATTTTAAATATGTCTTTACATTTCATTATTGTGAATCAAATGGACTTGTTTCTACTTACTGTATATACTCGTGTATAAGCCGAGTTTTTCAACCAAAAATTGGGCTGAAAAGTTCCCCCCTCAGCTTATACACGAGTCAATACGGTAATGGCCCCCAAAAGCTGGCACCCCCTGTGTGGTAAGGGCCCCCCCGCTGCTTAACTTACCATCCCCGGTCTTCTGCACCGCCGGTCTTCTGTGCTCCGTCCTCCATGCTCCGAGTCCCGTCCGGCTGCATCCGGGATCCCCGGCCGTTGCACGAGGATGTCATCGTAACTGCGACGGCCGGGGATCCCGGATGCAGCCAGACGGGAGCATGGAGGACGGAGCACAGAAGACCGGCGCGGTGCAGTGTAGAAACCAGGGATGGTAAGTTAAGCAGCGGGGGGCCCTTACAACACAGGGGGGGCGAGTGTCAGCATTTGGGGGCTGCTATATACCCCTGGGGCTGCTGTATTACCCCTGGGGCTGCTGTATAACCCCTGGGGCTGCTGTATAACCCCTGGGGCTGCTGTATTACCACTGGGGCTGCTGTATTACCACTGAGGTCTGTATATACCACTGGGGAGTCTGCTGTAATACTGCTGGGGTCTGTATATACCACTGGGGAGGCTTCTATAATACTGCTGGGGCCTGTATATACCACTGGGGAGGCTGCTGTATACCACACTGCTGGGGGCTGTATACCTGTGGTGGGGTCCACCCTCGGCTTATACACGAGTCAATAGGTTTTCCCAGGTTTTGGGCGCCAAAGTAAGGGGGTCGGCTTATACACAGGTCGGCTTATACACGAGTATATACGGTATATGATTTAATTTTTCATTTTTTATATGTTTTTAAGCATATTTTAATCCACTCTACGTGTCAATTCTGTAAACCTAGTGTATTTAAGGCTGCTTTCACATCACATATTTTTTCCTGTCCGTGGGATCCTACTTTTTGTAGGACCCCACGGACAGTAACGGATGGCATCGGGTGCCATTTCTGGGTCTGTGATTTTCACGTACTCCGACACAGAAAGCCCTAGCCTGCAAAGTGCAGACAAGCTGGGCACTTTCACTCCCGCAATGTATATGCATATACATTGCAGGAGTGAAGAAAGGGTTGAAAAAAAAAAAAACATGCTCACCTCTCCGATGGTGTCCCGCACTGTCTGAGATTTAAACGGCGCAGTCATGTGACAACCCGATCAGCCGATCGGTTACATGACTGATGGGGTTGCCAGGCAACCACAGGTACCTCAATCCCAGGAGCAAGCGAGATAGCGCGGGACACTGTCGGAGAGGTGAGCATGTTTTTTTTTTTTAACCCTTTCTTTAACTAAATTTCACTTCCGCAATGTATGTATATATATTGCGGAAGTGAAATTAGATGGTAAGGAGCAGTTTTAGTTGAGCATGCTCAGTACACTAAAGTTGGCTCCGAGGAACGATCCTGTGTTTCCTCGGACCCGTGCTCCATAGGCCCCAAGTTAAAGGTCGAGGATCGGATTGGATTTGGCCTACTTGCCATCCGATTTTGTGGGATCCGATTTGTGTCCAATTTTAGGCTATGCCCACAATCAGAGCAGTGTCTGATTTTGGGTAGAGCAAAAAATCGGACACAAATCAGATCCCACATAATCAGATAGCAATTAGGCCAAAATGGATCCGATCCCCATAGGATAACATGGGTACCCAAATCAGATCCGTGGCTGTCCGTTTTACAACGGACAGCCATGGATCTTCAAAAAACATAATGTGAAAGCAGCCTAAGTCAGTTTTATATTATTTTTTATGTTATGAATCTTATTACATGTATTTTTTACACTCCTCTGATCAGTGGATGCTCTGGACCCAGACCCCGGCTGAGAGGCTGGAGGCCTCCTCCAGGTCTTAGTTTACATATGAGTGAAGGTAAGAATCACAGACCGCGTATACAAGTGTTAAACATACCTGAAGTGAGGGTGTGGTCATAGAGACATTAGCATATGATGAGTGGGGTCATTCTTTATTTCAATATGGGGGTGAATGTTGCTTTTCTGTAGGATCAATGGCTCTTAAAATGTAATTTGCAGCTGCCGATATAATAGACCTGAGCTTGATGTAACACTATAGCAGAGATGTGCATACATTTATCATGATGGAGAGTGCACTGGGTTTATTCACTTTTATGACGCAGAGCGAATTAGCTTCCAGCCAAAAAGATGAATGGTAATTCCATTTTAGACTAAGTTCCCATGTCCAGTAAAATCATCTTTAAGAAAGGATCTAGCAGGAATCTGTTCAGCAAACACAACTTTTTTGTCCATTATACAGGATCCATTTTTTTAACATTGGAGTCTATGGAGAACGGATCCGGTGACTGATCCCTATTTATCTTCCATTTGAAACTGATTCAGTAAGAAAAAAATGGATCCTTTACAAAGGAGACAAAAACCGAGGCTAAGTAGCGATCAGTTACCGGATGTGTTTTCCAAAGACACCAATGTTAAAAAAACGGATCCTGCAAAAATCAAATTTTTCAAAATGGAGAAAACAAATTGTGATTGCAGAACAGATTGTGTTGGATCTGATCTAACAGCTGATTACTGGACATGGGAACATAGGCTTAGGCTGCCTTCAGACTTGCAGATGCATCTGCAGCGTTTTGCAGAAGCATCTGCATGCAGACCGCGGCCCCTATGTTTATAATGGAGCGCACGGCGGTCTGCAGATGCTTGCAGACCACCGTGCGCTCTCATTGCCCGCCATTAGTGATCTGTGCGCATGCGGATGCCTGCGCACAAATCACACACTCTCGCCCGCACCAGGGACGCGACATGCTGCCAAACGCAGGCACTATGCGTTCCTATGTTAAACATAGGAACGCAGTGCGCATGCGTTTGAATGCGTATGGGAACGCAGCATAAGCTGCGTTCACATACGCAAATGTGAAGGCAGCCTTACATCATGTGGACGTCAGTCTCATCTGCTCTGGATTGAATTGTAATTATGGGAGCAGCAGCCACCAGTCTCCTCTCCCAATTGACACTGATTAGGTGGAGAACATTTTCGGTCCATTTGCTCACACTGAGGGTTTCCCTTTCTACATTGAATATCGTGTGCGAGACTGAGCGTCCAAGTGTAAAGTGAGGTTGGGCCAATGGAGCTACCGCCGCTTTATAGCCACCTTTAGGTTTTGTTAGCACCCGCACCAGGGTTTCTTTTCTTATGCCACTGGCTGTTGGACTGTCATAAATTGGCCCATTTGTGTGCTAATTACCTTTCCTTTAACATATTTTCTATATCAGTAATGCAGTTCCAGATACATATATTCAATATATTCAATGTTTGCATATTTCAAGCCACAGATATACTATTTTTGGTTATAAAAAGTTACAGAAACTTGTCAAAGCTGGAAAAACATTGGTGTCTGATTCAACCCCTTTACGACCTTTGACGTACATGTATGTCAAACGCAGAATTGCTGCCTTTACAAATCATCCTCTTTCACAGCATGTCTGTTAACCCATTAAATGTTATTATTAATATTATTATTAGGTATTTATATAGCGCTATTAGGATACATGTCGGTTTACAATTTAGAGGGTAGACAAAGACAAGTGGTCGAAAATGACGACAAATCGACAATTAATCATACGGGTACAATAGGGCCGTGGATCCTGTCCGTGAGGGCTCACAGTCTAGAGGGGGTGGGGAGGGAGTCAGTAGGAGGTTGAGAGGTGAGATGGTGCTGTGGATTGGGTCTCAGTGTGTGTTGTAGGCTTGTAGGAAGAGGTGGGTCTTCAGGTTTTTCTTGAAGGTTCCCAGGGTAGGGGAGTGTCTAATGTGGTGGGGGAGGGAGTTCCAGAGTCTGGCAGAAGCACGAGAGAAGTCTTGTGTGCGGTTGCGGGAGGTGGAAATGCGGGTGTTGAGAGAAGGAGTTCCTGAGAGGAGCGCAAGTTGCGTGAGGGGAGGTAGCGGGAGACTAGGTCGGAGATGTAGGGAGGGGACAGGTTGTGTATGGCCTTGTAGGTCAGGGTTAGGGTTTTGAAGCGAGATCGCTGGGGATGGGGAGCCAGTGGAGGGCTCGACAGAGAGGGGAGGCGGGGGAGTAACGGGGAGATAGGTGGATGAGTCGGGCAGCAGAGTTGAGGATGTAACTCTCTGACAACAGCCTTTTATACATGCTGCACTGGAGCTCATCGGCACCCATGACATGATCGGATGTCATTGGGTTTTCATGACAGCCGGGGGTCTGCTGAAGACCTTGTTGCTGACATTATGATTCTCACCTGAAAGCCAATGTTTAGCTGGCATTCATAAGGCTAAGGCCACACTTAACAGTGCACCCACGTTAGCCGGAGGACGTTACAGCAGAGCCCAGCCTGCTGTAACGCTGACCGCTAACCGTTAACGTCCGGTGCTTCCTATGAACGCTGATCCATAGTAACCCGCTGTTTGCTATGGATACAGCTTCACAGGAAGCACCAGGCAGTGCGCTTATCCAGGACGCACAGGAAAGCGTTGCTGACAACGTTTCCCTGTGTGTCCTGCAAAAGCGCACTGCCTGGGGCTTCCTGTGAAGCTGTATCCATAGCAAACAGCGGGTTACTATGGATCAGCGTTCATAGGAAGCACCGGACGTTAACGGTTAGCGGTCAGCGTTACAGCAGGCTGGGCTCTGCTGTAACGTCCTCCGGCTAACGTGGGTGCACTGTTAAGTGTGGCCCTAGCCTAAGAGATTATTTCTGATGTATGTAAAGTACTGTGTAATTAATGATGTTTTATAAATGAATAAATATTATTATTGTGATTTCTGCTGTATATAGCAGTGCTTATGCATTTCTGTGTCTAATACAAGCGATCAGATGATCACAGCTTCAAGTTTCCCATAATGTAATTGCACTTTTTTGCAATTTCAGCACACTTGTATTTTTTCTCCTGCTTTCCAGTAACCTTACAGTATATATATGGTTCTCAGCACCCATCTTGAACATACAGGGCTCAATCTCACCCCACTTGTGGTGCAAGTCACCTCCAATGATTTATCTTGGTGTGGCACCCCGGAGTCCGATTGCCACAATGGCATTGCCTCCCTCAGGGGGTAATGTTGTGCTTGATAGCAAGGTGAGGTATCTGTGGCGCCCCTCAACGAGTGCGTCACCGGGTGCCTATCCAGACTTCCCGCCAAGCCCAAGCTTCTCAACAGCTCACACGTCACATCAGCTACATCCACACTCCATGCCGTACAGACGAAGATATACATCTGCGCCGCAGAGAGGACTGGCGAGCCCGTGAACGCGCCAACATGGAGGCCCGTGCCGCGGCTCGTCGACAACCCCCGTTGCCTGCTGAGTTCCGCAAGGAAGGTAGAGTTACCACCTTCAATTTATCTACCAGGTGGGGGTTCGCCAGGGAGGAGGGTGTATGTGGAGAGGTGTTTGTGGGGCGCTGGGAAATGGAGTCACATTTGCCCAGAGGACATCCCAATCGTGACTTGTATAGGGGAGATATAATCACCTATGAGCGACACGCTTGCCATGATGGGTGGTTTGCCATACGAGTGCGTAACAGTTCCCTGTGTAAGTTACTCATTTGCTTGAACTTCATTAGTGACTCTGTTCCTGTTTAATCACTGACTGTGTGACCTGGCTGCTACAGCCTGAACTCATGATAAGGACAGCCGACCGCCCGCCGGGTCCGCAAAGTGTTAACCTGTTTTCTTTTACTTGCAACACCTTAAGTAAAATGAATACCTGTTAATAAAAGCGCGACACTTGGGGACAAGTGTATTTCACCAAGGGGGAGTGTGCACCCCGCAACGAGTGCGTCACAGGAGGGTATTGCAGCCAAGACAGCAGCAGCAATATTCTCTGACTAAGCAATGATACAGTTAACTCAGAGATCCATACCCTACATGCATCATCAGCATAGAGGGCCAATAAGGTCCTGGTGGGCGGAGTGTAGAGGTAGTGTGTAGTAAGAGAACTCTCCGAAGCAACGTAGAAGGAGCTAAACCAACGAGCTCTGCAACTTAGGAGAGGGAGCCTGCACAGTTCTGTGCAGCCCCCTGGCCATCACCCCGGTTGAGCACCATACTTTTGGTGCCTTAACAACCGATCTACGGGCATCTACATGCGGGTTCAACAACATCCCGTGCCCATCTACAGCCGGTTTGCTGGTACCAAAGCTAGTAGTTGTTCAGCACTGCTATGCGAACCAGAGGAGTGGAGGGACCGCTTTACAGGAGCACCCCACCACCGCCACACACAGTCATCTAGCCCACGGTGTACCCACCAAAAGGACCCAGGGCTCCCCAAAACATCTGGAATGTGTACCCCGGATAGGGCATTGACGCAGCCTCCTTGTATCCGATCTGGCATTCTTGTGCGACAACGGCAACACAAGTTTAGTTAGAATGGAGAAACACCGCGGATCTCTGAGAAACACTGGTCATTGCTGAGTCCACCCGGTCCACTACCCATCACTGTGTGCCATGTACTGCCTGCTGGTTACAGTAAAGAACTCGTTACAGAGACTTCCAGTGTCCGTGCTTTCTTACGAACTGTATCTATCCGCACATTAAGGTAACCACAGCTGCCTCAGAACATCTTGTGCAGCTCTTGGCTCCGGGGATCACCGCTCAGCCTGTGGGGAGCGTTCCATCTTGCTGCATTCCATCCCCCGGAGGCCCCACAGCGCCGGTATCGTTACCGGAACTCTCATAGGTGGCGTCACGAAACAAATTAACCCCTAATCTGTTCATGATATTGCAATGCAACATCAACAAAAAGTCACGTGTTACGGTCGTTGCAGTTGATATCGTTGGTGCGTTGTGTCGTGTAACAGGGCGATGTGAAAAATCGTAGGTTCGATATTGCAAGAAGATTGTGCAAGTCCTTCAACCGTACAATGTTGCATATGCGATCTGGCATGATCGTGCTGCGTGACAGCGCAACTACGATGTTGAACGCAACTTCCCCCATTCACTACAATGTTAATACTCGGTCCCTGGGTTGCTCGTACCCAGCGCAAAAAAGTTGCGTACAACAGCCTAGTTGTGTTGCCTGCCTATATCTCCCTGTGTGACATCTCCTATGCGATCTTGGACAAGTGCCAAAAACGTGCGCGCTCCCGTGAAATTGTATGCGATATCGGAACGATATTGCGACGTGTAACAGTACCCTCATAGTACAGAGCACATTATTGATATATTATTTATTTCTTGGACATCTAATCTATTATTAATTTATATTATAAAAAACTAAATAGAAAAAAAGACATCATAAGGCTTTATGATCTCTTTTTTCTAATTAGTTTTTTATATACAAGGCAGCTTTTATTGACTCAAAGCAGGAAAGTCAATGTCATAATGTAGATTTGATAATTTTGCAGCATGTGTGACCTGATAAATATCAAAGGATAAGTTATTTTTTTTATAGAATAATTATTTTTTATTTAAATTATTAGAAAAATTGTATGGTAGAGCCAATGAAAAAAGCAAAATAATAATAATAATATTATTATTATTATTATTATTAATAATAATTATTATTATTATTAAAATATATATTATAATAATATAATAAATTTCAAATATACTGAAACATGGGCAGGTACGTGAATATTTACAATAGTGCGTTTAATATCAAGCATATATTTATACTGGTAATTAAACAAATTCTTCAAATAAATAATTTCAATCTTAAATTTACGGTATGTTTTGGAGACAAATTATATTAGTATACTTTATTACTTTTGAATATTAATAATTAAAATAAAAATTATTTTATTTTGAAATAATATCTAGAAGTTTAACAGAATGTTGTTTTATTACGTAATTTTAGGATTTTTACATGTTAGAAACTACGTAAAAGAAAGTAGTAAAAAGTATTGAGATTCTCATCAGTCATGAAGAGTTCACCTTTTCCAACATGAAGATTTTTTCAACTTTTATTTCACAGTTTTATTACTGTTTCACACATCCGTTTGTGGGCGGGGCATGTAGCCATGTGTCACAGACTTGTGACGCATGTGTGCTATCTGTGGATAGCATACGGACTCAGCCTGTCCTTGCATACTCACCTCCCTCCAGCGCTGCTGCTCCTCTCACTTCCGGTCCGCTGTCAGGCTCAGTGAAGTGAATATTCATGAGCCTAATGAGCGGCGCCGGAAGAGAGAGGAACTGTCAGCGCTGGAGCGAGGAGAGTATGAAATGCGAAATTTGTTACTTTCGTCCGTGGTCCATGTACACGAATGTCACAAGGATGACGTCTGTGTGCATGGACGTTTTCGCCCAAAAGCGGTCCATGCTTCCCCATAAAAACGGACATGTCGCTATGTGGAGCACACGGACACGCATCTGCTCCACACGGCGACACGGGCCATAGGGGATCATGTGTCCCCGTATGTCTGTGCCTCCGGTATGATTCGGCACAGACCACACACGTGCCGGAGGCATGGACATGTGAATGAGGTTTGTAAGTTACAAAATAAAAATATCTTGAAATGGAGTTGCAGACAGGTCAGTGAATGAATGGAAAAAAAAGGCTAATTGTTCTCTGGTGCCTTTATGGTAATTAGCCCTTCATTTTGTATGCACACCCCTGTCTTTCAATGAGGCATCTAATTGGTTGAAGAAAAAAAAAAACTAAAGTCAAACCACACCAATCAGTGGCCTCGGGCTGGGAGGGTCACTGCTCCAGAGAAGTAATAAAGGCAGCAGTTAAAATCCATTAAGCACCTGTTGCTAGAGATCTACAAGCTTTCACCAGTCTCATCAAAAAAGTGACCAAGAGACCATAGAGATGGAAGCATTTTATGAAAATCTCAGCATGATCAACCATCAGAACTCACCTTCAACACCAATGGCGGCCAACTCTGGAATTGGGGACTATCCAACTTCACCCAACCCTTTCTTATTCCTTGATGGACCAGGAGCCAGCAGTATGCCTAGCTATGTCTATGGAAGCAACTCAAGCTCATATGTCCCTCCTTCTTATGGGGCTCAGAGACAATTTCTACCAACTTTGTCAGGTTTCAACGGTCCAGATCTTGGTTGGTTATCTCCAGTATCTCAGGAGGAACTTCGGAGTATAATGAGGCCTCCGCTTTCTTACTCGGCTCTGATTGCTATGGCAATACGAAATTCTGCAGAAAAGAAACAAACCCTGAGCCAGATATATCAATACGTGGAGGACAATTTTCCTTATTATAAGAAAAATAAAGCCGGATGGCAAAATTCAATCCGGCACAACTTGTCTTTAAACGACTGCTTTAAGAAAGTGCCAAGAGATGAGAACGACCCAGGTAATTAGATGACTGCAATTAGTCTAATTATTTATATTTTTAGTCACATTAGTATTTGTATTTTCCATCGAATCCCCCTTGTTTTTGTATTCATTTTCTTTTTTAATTCATAATATATCATCTATTAATTCATGGAGATTCTGCCCTCAAATGGCCCAAGTGTAACCAATCGTCATACAAACAGTTGAGCAGAAAATGTAACTGAGTATTCTTGGTTAAATTAAATTTTTTTCATAAGTTTATTGAATTTTACATAGATTTTTGCAATCTTTCTTTTACAGTACTTAATATTTTAAAGTTTTTTTTGCATTATTACTTTTAAGATATGTTGTACAATATTCATAATACTTGGTATTGTAACACATTTTAAGATATTTTGAACAATATTCATAATACTTCTAGCATTACCGTACTATATTTTCATTTACAAATTAATATTTCATTATGTTTTTTTAAAATGTTTAGGCAAAGGCAATTATTGGACGTTGGATCCAAACTGCAAGAAAACATTGGACAATGGGAACTTTCGCCAGATCAGAAAGCGCCGGTCAAAATCCACTAAGACTGACACTAAAGAGGAAGAAGGTCCCTCGGCTCTAGAGGGGAAAGATGGTGACAGCCCATCTATGGTGACCCCATCATCCCAAGATGTGAAAGCCTACTCAGACTTTCGGATGGGCACATCTTTGCCAGGAGTGAGCTCTACCCCTTCTTTGAACTTTATTGCCAGTATGACCTCCTCTATGGACTCCAGCTCGCCAATCCGTCCGACGTCTCTTGGTCTCGCCAACTCTCTCTCTCAGAGGGACATGCCTGGAATAAGCGGTTACCCCACAAGCCCTATGATGGAACTATCTTCAAATTTGCAGGACCCTTTACACCTCAACAGAGGTCCCTATTTCAATCCATTCATGGACTCCAACCAAAGCCGCCAATTTGACAGCCATTACTATAATAATTTCAGTATGGACAGTCTACTCCAGTGAAGGAGTGATAGTATAATCCTTATCCTTAATTTATTCTTTTTTAGGGGGGCTGTCAATGTTTTTTATCTTAGAAATTTCATAAAACTTTTTCCTAATCGTGACAGTCTACAGTTATCTGCCAGTACATAGTTGTTGTATATATTAAACAATATTTAAGTATGAAAGTGGGGGGTGGACTTTTTATACTGTATTTATGAGTTTTGATATTTTTATATGTATTATACAAGAAAGTTTTAAAATAAATAATTTATCAAAAACAACTCTTTTTTTTTAATTAAGCTTTCATATTGCTTGTGAAATAAAAAGAATGTAAAAGAGGGTTTTAAAGGTGCTTCTGATAACCCCAAAATGTCAGCCGATGAGCCTTTCATGGTGGCTGTTAAGGGGCCTTATTGCTTAGGCCGGTTTCACACTGCGGTCAGATCAGGTCGGGTCAGGTTTTGTGTTTCAAAACCAGGAGTGTCTCCAAAACTCAGATCAGGTGTCAATCTTTCAATTATAGTTTTTCTCTGCAAGTTCCTCTTCTGGTTTTGGCACACAAACCTGATCGAACCTGATCAGTGAAAAACCGCAGTGTGAAACCAGCCTTAGGCTGGTTTCACATTGGGCAAGATCAGTTTTTTTTTTTGTAAATAGTGATCCTTTCAGGATCCAATTTATTGTCCATTCACCTCAATGGCATCAGCTAGAATCTTGTTGCTACCTGACACCAATTAAGAGAATGGGCAAAAAAATAGCTCCTGAAAAGATCAGGTTTTTGAAAAAACTGGTATAGTGTGAAACCAGCCTTAGTGACGCTTTTTTACAGCACTAAGGGGAGAGTATAGTGCCACCTCCCTCCAGCAAGCAAATACTAGGTGTATCCCAATAAATTAGAATATCACCAAAAAATGTATTTATTTCAGTAATTCAATGCAAAAAGTGAAACAAATAGATTATAGAGTCATTACACACAAAGTATCTATTTCAAGTGTTTATTTCTGTTAAAGTTGATGATTATGGCTTACAGCCGGTGAAAACCGAAATATCATTATGTCAGAAGATAAAAGCAGGGAGGATGAAGGGTTAAACACCACGTTGCATATTTCATAAGACAACAAAGGGTGAAAATAATATTGATTTATTAGTCATAGGGTTTCAGGACTCCCTGAAACATGGTAATATTACATAGATGTTTGATGAGATTCTAATTCATTGAGATGCACTAGTATCATGCTGGAGTAAGAGTGCCTTCACACTGCAGTGTGATCCAGTCCAGGGCTGTCAGGGATGAACATGACAGCATTTTTTTGCATTTTTTTTTTTGGCATTTAACTTTTTTTTTTCACTTCGTTCCACTGTGGGACATGAATATTTTATGCTTTGATCACTGGTCTCATGCATTGTAATACTGATGTACTGCAGTGCATGAGACCTGTCCGTTTCTCACTGAGCCTGGTAGACCTTGCTTATAGCAGTGTCTAACAGGCCATATATTGCTTAGGGCGGCTCCGGTCTGGGGCTGTCAGGGATGAACCTGACAGCCCTGGACTGGATCAGCACACAGAACCGGAGGGGTAATATGCCCTCCGGTCCGGTGGGCAGCTGCCACCGCTGATAGGTCAGGACTGCAGCTCACTAGCTAGCCGCGGTTTTGACCTATCAGTGGAGGCAGCTGCGTGCGGCTGCACACCAGACCAGAGGGCAAATTAGCCCTCCAGTTCTGTGTGTTGATCTAGTCCAGGGCTGTCAGGTTCATCCCTGACAGCCCCAGACCGGAGCCGCCCTAAGCAATATATGGCCTGTTAGACCCTGCTTATAGCAGTATCTACCAGGCTCAGTGAGAAACGAACAGGTCTCATGCACTGCAGTACATCAGTATTACAATGCATGAGACCAGTGATCAAAGCATAAAATATTCATGTCCCACAGTGGAACGAAGTGAAAAAAAAAGTTAAATGCCAAAAAAAATGCAAAAAAATCACGGAACGTTTTGCCACTAAAAATGCAGCTTTTGCTTTTAGCACACAAGTGTGGACGATCAAAGTTCTGTGCTTAAACAGTGGGTACTACCAGAACAGACTCCATCTGCCTCATTATAGGGCGTGGCTCTATCAGGGGGTTTTGTCTCTTGCATTTTCTGTGGAAACTACATGGTAACCCCGACTTAAGTGCTCAGCACAGAACACAATAATAATCTATATTTATATTGCTCCAAAATATTCAGCAACTTATATACGAACAGTTATAAAAAATACATTAATTAAAGCAAAAATAATGATGACTCTGCTCATAAGAGCTTACAATCTACAATGAGTTGGCGGTGACACAAAGTACAGGGGCTTATGATCGTCCATCCATCTTGAGGAAATAAACACAAGAATGTGATCCTAGCAAAATATATTATGTACTCCAAAATATTACCAATAAAAAAACCTATCTTATCCCAACAAAACAAGTCCCCACTCAGATCTGCCATCTGTGATTGGATATTTTGGGGTTTCCATGTTAAGCCTGTTTCACACATCCGTGACACCATGGACATGTGAGACAAGGCTGTTTGTTGGCGGGGCATGTAGCCATGTCTCACGGTCGAGTGCCATCTACGGATGAACAGACAGCACATGTGTCACAGGGACAGCCTATCACCCGCATACTCACTTTCCACCTGTACCGCTACTCCTTTCACTTCCGGTCCGCTCTTGGGCTCAGTGAAGTGAATATTCATGAGCCTAATGAGCGGCACCAAAAGTGAGAGGAGCAGACAGCACTGGAGGGAGGTGAGTATGAAATTCTTTGTTTTTACACTTTTCACCTTTGTCTGTGGTCCGTGCACACGGATGACATCTGTGTGCATGGACAATTTCGGGGCAAAAGCGATCCCTACTTCTGCATAAAACCGGACACGTATCTGCTCCACGCGGCAACATAGTCCGGGCGGAATTAATTATGGACATGTGAAGGGGGCCATAGGGTATCATGTGGTCCCATATGTCCGTGCCTTCGGCACAGACCGCACACGTGCCGGAGGCACGGATATGTGAATGAGGCCTTACTAGTAGAATGAAGGCTCTGGAAAAGTGACAAAGCTTCAACCCCTCACAAAACCAAGGAAATCTTCACACCCAAATCTAAATGTCCCTTCTTCTGACTCCTCCGTATGCCTAAACCATAGTAAGCCACCACATACAGGTGGATCTCGATGAATTAGAATACCATTAAAAAGTTAATTTTCTGAGATAATGATCTTCGGGTTTTCGTTGGCTGTAAGCCATAATCATCAACATTAACATAAATAAACACTTGAAATAGATCCCTCTGTGTGTAATGACTCTATATAATATATGTGTGTCACTTTATGTATTGAATTATTGAAATAAATGAACTTTTTGATGATATTCTAATTCATTGAGATGCAGCTGTATTTTGCATTCTTGTAGTGAGGAGAGCCCAGTAAGTGTACAGGTTGCATGTAGCCAGAGGCACAAGGTGGGAACAATGTATGTGCATGAAAATGAAATATTTGCATATCTAAAGAAAAAGGTGTAGAGTGAAAGCGCCTGTGGGGCCAAAATAGTCACTGCAGCCCTAGATGAATTCATTGAGAGGAGCATTTTCTAAAATTTGGTCACTTCTGGGCTTAATCTTACTGTCCTGCCCACAAACTATTCAAGGAAAGTCTGTGCTCCAAAAGCCAAAAAGCACTCCTCCTTTCTGCTCAGTATAACAGTAGTAGCGGAAGAAATTTTGCAACAAATGTGGGGTGCAGTCTCACCTATTAACCATTCAGTATATGACAAATTTGCAGATAAAGTTGCAAAAAATTGTTATTTCCATTTCCACATATTAAATTTTGTGTGGTACTCGTAGGTTCCAAATACTGTTAGAGATGAGCGAACCTTTTGAAATTAGGTTTCAGTTTGCAAGAAGTTCACCGACTAGTGTGACAAACAGTTCATCCTCCAAAAGCCCATTGGTTTCAATGGGAGGAAAAACCTAGGGTAAAGAAAACACTTTCTGGGGGTCCCAAAAGCTGCCAAAACAGCTCAAATTAGGGGCAGACAATAGGAAAAGTGCCATCTATTCCCCAGTGTTAATATTTTTATCATGGCGCATTATGGATGTGTGGCGCCCCTCTGGCTAGGTGCCACAGAGAGGTATTACACCTTGTAAATATATGTGGTATCTCTGTAAGTTCTGGGTTTAGGGTTAGCTTATGAAGTCTCAATTTACACACAACACTAGGCCACTTTACAGTAAAGGGACTGATTATGCAGTAGATCCAAAAGGTAGTGGAGCCTAGGTTAATGCAGAATGAGTTGAGTGACAGTTAGTTAGTGCTGGGAAGGCAGTCAGTGAGGATGCGCTTGACAGCTCTGCGACAGGAGGGATCCCCATCCCTAAGAGGGAGCCCAGGACAGAGGGAGACATACCAGCACCAGTTGGAGCCGGCTGGTTAAGTCTGGGTAACACCGACAGCACGGGAAGCCGAGGCGGTCAGTGGTTTTATCCCTGGCCGCAAACCGACCAGCTGCTGGCTCATAATCACCGAGTAGCCGTAAGCGCCACAAGAAGGTACCTCGCCTCTCAGGCCCAAAATAGGTCCAAGATCATAGGAGTATCGGCCGGATTCCGGTGGCGGGAGAATTTGCTATTTACCACTCCCGTCGGTACCGGTAAAGGAAACCCATACTCCACCAGGAGACCAGGGGACTGGCGGGAGAGCTCTGCAAGGGAGGTGAAAGATAGAGAAGGACAGAATTAGAGGATGTTCCCTGAGGGAGGAGCTCGGTTCGTGGCTCCGAAACGCGTAGGACAATAAAAGCATCAGTGATCCAGACATCCCCATGTCCTGTTTCTTCTTTTCCTGAAGCAGCAGCGCGGACAGTGAGGCACTTCGTCCAAAGGAAATCTAGAATTAGACCTCGAAAGACTAAAGAAGGGAACATCTGGAGACTCCATTGGGGTACCCTGAACCAGCAACTATCACCTGTTAAACAAGACTATACCGTGTTTCACCTTAACATCTGCTGGTACCCAGTAAAGTGGAGTTAGAGCTGAACTGGTCTCCGTTCTTTTTCCCGCCGGCGCCCGGAGGCTTCAGCATCATCAGCATCTCACCGGAGGGGTAAGAAGAACTACTCCCCTCATCCTCCATCACCGCTGCCCTGAGGTAAAAGCTCCACCTGTGGGGAGCTGGACCACACTAAGCTGCACCCATCATCACCTCAGCGGCCGGCCTGCAGCGCCGGTATCCAAATTACCGGGATCCACAGGTGGCGTCACGTACTCTCTTTATCTCTGTAAATATCCCCCATCTAACAAATGACAGCCAGGACATGGAACCGGGAACCCGACCACCCATGATTCCCCAGTTAAATCCACCAAACCAAGGCCCGGTGTCCGAGTACCCCTCTCCCTATGCTCATCAGATGCAAGGGACAAGGCCTAGCCCAGCATTTCAAGCACTAATATTGATCAGGATCAGTGAGATGAGTGACAGGTGTGGGCATGGTGCTCAGAGAACCCTGTTAAATTCTGGAAACAGACAACAGGGAGACACGACGGAAGTCGCTACGGCAATTATATAATAGATAGTGCGTTTAATAGCAAGCATATAATTATACTGGTAATTAAACTAATTCTTCAAATAAATAATTTCCATCTTAAATTTACGGTATGTTTTGGAGACAAATTATATTAGTATACTTTATTACTTTTGGATATTAATTACACTAAAAATTATTTTATTTTTAAATAATATCTAGAAGTTTAACAGAATGGTGTTTTATTACGTAATTTTAGGATTTTCCAACATGAAGATTTTTTCAACTTTTATTTCACAGTTTTATGCCTGTTTTCCACATCCGTTTGTGGGCGGAGCATGTAGCCATGTGTCAGACGTGTGACGCATGTGTGCTATTCGTGTACTATCCGTGGATAGCATACGGACTCAGCCTGACAGTGCATACTCACCTCCCTCCAGCGCCGCTGCTCCTCTCACTTCCGGTCCGCTGTCAGGCTCAGTGAAGTGAATATTCATGAGCGGCGCCGGAAGAGAGAGAAATAGGGATGGGCGAATCTACTCGTTACTACTCGCTACTCTGCGAGTAGTAGGGTACTCAGCCGACTCCTTACTCAGTTTCATTGCGATTACTCGCACAGTAATGAGTCCAATGAAAATCAATTGTAAATTATATTCCTATACTTCTTTGAACCGGATTGTCCTGGATTGACCCGGTCAGATTCAATCAGGTACCATAGACATCAATGTTTAATGTACCCGGATCTGTACAATCCGTTTAGTCCCGGTATAAAGAATCTGCTTAAAGCGGTCATGGACTCCATGTTAATCCAGTTCAACCTAACAAGTTTGCTATGCAGCCAAACTGTCCCTGAATCGTTACAAAACCTAACCGGTAACCAGATATCCGCTGTCAGCGGGCGAGTATTACAAGCGAGTCTACTCCTGTATTTTGTATTCGGTACTCGCCGAATATAGAATATGTTAATGTTACGAGACGGAGACAGCCTAGCATGTTAGCTATGAAAAAAGTGAAGAGCCAGCCCAGCATGTTATCCAATCATAGTCAGTAATGCCGCAGCCATGTTGGTTGTGGCCTTAGTATGATTGGCTGCTGTCCATCGTGATGCCTATTTCATGTATGACAAAGCAAGGCTGTATATAAGCCTTGCCCCCACCATTTTGGGCACATTCCTAAGATGATCTGAGCTAGTGTAGGGAGAGTTGCAGAAGTTCCTAGGGAGTGTCAGTCAGTGTAGGAAATCCACCTCGGGATTCCTCACATTTAACCCAAAAGCTCTTGTGAGAGCTACCAGGACGGAGGAGTACTGTAGAGGACGGTAGGCAGGGAGACAGGCAGGAGCAGCCTTGCAGTGCAACACAGCACCGACCTCAGAGCTTAGCTCACTCAGCTTTCCTCAGAGCTGAAATCAGAAGCGAAGAATTTTTTTTTCCAGCAGATAACTTTGGGGTCATATTTACCCCTGCAGCTTAATATTTGCTAGGGACAGTGCATAGCTGCTCTGCTACCTGACAGCACGCACGGTACCATCTAGTGGTGACGCAGAGAGCACCACAGTACACCTTGGTGACTGCTTTTGCGCACTAACTAATTTTTTCTGGGCCAGGTCCGGGAACCCTTCAGATTGAAAAAAACGGTCAGGTTAAATACGGTTACATAGACCGTCATGTTAAAACAAATCGGATTGTCCCGCTCCGGTTCAAGCCGGTTAACTTTAACATGACTGTCTATGGGACCGGATTGAACCGTACCGGTTCAATCCGTTTTTTTTTTAACTATTCTTTAAAAGCCCGCGGCTTTTTGCTGCTGGCTTTTACAAAATAAAATGGGGAACTGCAGGTTTTTCCTCTGCTGCCAGACCCCTTTATGGGGTCCAGCAGCAGAGGAATCGCTGCAATACTCGCTTCGCCATTCATTTACATTGGACTCGCTAGACTCGCAATGAGTAGCGAGTATCAGGATCCTACTCGTTAGAGTCTAGCGAGTCCGAGTAATTTAGTATTCGTCCATCCCTAGAGAGGAACTGTCAGCGCTGGAGCGAGGGGAGTATGAAATGCGAAAGTTTGTTACTTTCGTCCGTGGTCCATGCACACGAATGTCACAAAGATGACATCTGTGTGCATGGACGTTTTCGCCCAAAAGCGGTCCGTGCTTCCGCATAAAAACGGACATGTCGCCATGTGGAGCACACGGACATGCATCTGCTTCACACGGCAACACGGTCCGTGTGCAATTACGGACATGTGAAAGGGCCATAGGGGGTCATGCGTCCCTGTATGTCTTTGCCTCTGGCATTTTTCGGCACAGACCACTCACGTGCCAGAGGCACAGACATGTGAATGAGGTTTGTAAGTTACAAAAAAAAAAAATATCTTGAAATGGAGTTGCAGACAGGTCAGTGAATGAATGGAGGAAAAGGCTAATTGTTCTCTGGTGCCTTTATGGTAATTAGCCCTTCATTTTGTATGCACACCCCTGTCTTTCAAATGAGGCATCTAATTGGTTGAAGTAAAAAAAAAACTAAAGTGAAACCACACCAATCAGTGGCCTCGGGCTGGGAGGATCACTGCTCCAGAGAAGTATAAAGGCAGCAGTCAAATCCATTAAGCACCTGTTGCCAGAAGCACCTAAGACCAAATCATCTTCCAGCTCATCAGAGATCTACAAGCCTTCATCAGTCTCATCAAAAAAGTGCTAGAGATGGAAGCATTTTATGAAAATCTCAGCATAATCAACCATCAGAACTCACCTTCAACACCAATGGCGGCCAACTCTGGAATTGGGGACTATCCAACTTCACCCAACCCTTTCTTATTCCTTGATGGACCAGGAGCCAGCAGTATGCCTAGCTATGTCTATGGAAGCGACTCAAGCTCATATGTCCCTCCTTCTTATGGACCTCAGAGACAATTTCTACCAACCTTGTCAGGCTTCAACGGTCCAGATCTTGGTTGGTTATCTCCAGTTTCCCAGGAGGAACTTCGGAGTATAATGAGGCCTCCGCTTTCTTACTCGGCTCTGATTGCTATGGCAATACGAAATTCTCCAGAAAGAAACAAACCCTGATGGTGGGTTTACACGCCACGATATCGTTTCGATATCGCAACTCAATGGCGCGGGAGCGCGCAATTAGTGCACGTTTCACCCGCATCGCATTGACTGTTTAGACGCTGCGATATCGTAATACAACGTCCGTGCGATGTCTCCGCCTCCCAATCCAGGATCGCATAGTTAACATGGGAGTGAATGGGTGACGTATCAAATCGCATCGTAATTGGGTGTTTACACAGCACGATCTGGCTTCAATCGCTATGCAATATCGGGGCATTGAATAGCACGCTCATTCGATCCCCGATATCGCATTGACATCGTTCCTGCATCGCATTGGACGTTCACACCATACAACGCAGGCACGATATCGGGTCCAACGATTGAACCACGTGACTTTTGATTGAAATTGTACTGCGATATCGCGACGTGTAAACCCGCCATTAGCCAGATATATCAATACGTGGAGGACAATTTTCCTTTTTATAAGAAAAATAAAGCCGGATGGCAGAATTCAATCCGGCACAACTTGTCTCTGAACGACTGTTTTAAGAAAGTGCCAAGAGATGAGAATGACCCAGGTAATTAGATGACTGCAATATTCTAATTATTTATATTTTTAGTCAGAATAGTATTTGTATTCTCCATCGAATCACCCTTGATTTTGTATTAATTTTCTTTAATTCATAATATATCATCTATTAATTCATGGAGATTCTGCCCTCAAATGGCCCAAGTGTAACCAATCGTCATACAAACAGTTGAGCAGAAAATGTAACTGAGTATTCTTGGTTATTTTTTTCATAAGTCTATTGAATTTTACATAGATTTTTGCAATCTTTCTTTTACGGTACTTAGTATTTTAGTAGATAGTTTTTTTTTTTTTTACATTATTACTTTTAAGATATGTTGTACAATATTCATAATACTTGGTATTTTAACACATTTTAAGATATTTTGAACAATATTCATAATACTTCTAGCATTACTATATTTTTAATTTTTTTTTTTTTGTTTGTTTAGGTAAAGGCAATTATTGGACTTTGGATCCGAACTGCAAGAAAACATTGGACAATGGGAACTTTCGCCAGATCAGAAAGCGCAGATCAAAATCCAGCAAGACCGATGCTAAAGAGGAAGAGGGTCCCTCGGCTCTAGAGAGGAAAGATGGTGACAGCCCATCTACGGTGACCCCATCAACCCAAGATGTGAAAGCCTACTCAGACTTTCGGATGGGCACATCTTTGCCAGGAGTCAGCTCTACCCCTTCTTTGAACTTTATTGCCAGTATGACCTCCTCTATGGACTCCAGCTCACCAAACCGTCCGACGTCTCTTGGTCTCGCCAACTCTCTCTCTCAGAGGGACATGCCTGGAATAAGCGGTTACACCACAGGCCCTATGATGGAACTATCTTCAAATTTGCAGGACCCTTTACACCTCAACAGAGGCCCCTATTTCAATCCATTCATGGACTCCAACCAAAGCCGCCAATTTGACAGCCATTACTATAATAATTTCAGTATGGACAGCCTACTCCAGTGAAGGCGGCATAGTATAATTCTAAGACCTACACCATGCTGGCCACTGTAGCCGGATATCTATTTCTCTATATTAATGTATTATTTTTTTAGGGGGGGGCTGTCAATGTTTATCTTAGAAATTCCATAGAACTTTTTATTAATCATGACAGCCTGCAGTTATCTGCCAGTACATAGTTGTTGTATATATTAAACAATATTTAAGTATGAAAGTGGGGGGTGGACTTTTTATACTGTATTTATGAGTTTTGATATTTTTATATGTATTATACAAGAAAGTTTTAAAATAAATAATTTATCAAAAACAACTCTTTTTCTGAATTAAGCTTTCATATTGCTTGTGAAATAAAGACAATGTAAAAGAGGGTTTTAAAAGTGCTTCTGATAACCCCAAAATGTCAGCCGATGAGCCTTACATGGCGGCTGTTAAGGGGCCTTATTGCTTAGGCCGGTTTCACACTACTGTTTTTTTTTTTCAAATCGGGCAAGATCAGTTTTTTGGCAAAAACTGATCCTTTCAGGATCCAATTTATTGTCCATTCACCTCAATGGCGTCAGATAGCATCTTGTTGCTACCTGACACCAATTAAGAGAATGGGCAAAAAAATGGATCCTGAAAAGATCAGGTTTTTGCTTAAAAACCTGATCTTGCCCGATTTGAAAAAATGGTATAGTGTGAAACCAGCCTTAGTGCCGCTTTTTTACAGCACTAAGGCCGGCTTCACACTGCGTGTGAGATTCGATCCATAGCTGTCCGCCTGATGCAGACAGCCGCGGACCGGATCAGCACACAGGACTGGGGGGCTATTATGCCCTCTGATCCTGTGTGCAGCCGCACGCAGTTCCTGCTGCTGATAGGTGAGGACCGCGTGCGGCTGCACACAGGATCAGAGGGCATAATAGACCCCCAGTCCTGTGTGCTGATCCGGTCCGCGGCTGTCTGCTTCAAGCGGACAGCTACGGATCGGATCTCACACGCAGTGTGAAGCCGGCCTAAGGGGAGAGTATAGTGCCACTTCCCTCTAGCAAGCATATACTAAGTGTATCCCAATAAATTAGAATATCATCAGTTAATTTATTTCAGTAATTCAATACAAAAAGTGAAACAAATAGATTATATCGAGTCATTACACACAGAGGGATCTATTTCAAGTGTTTATTTCTGTTAAAGTTGATGATTATGGCTTACAGCCAGTGAAAACCGAAACATCATTATCTCAGAAGATTAAAGCAGGGAGGATGAAGGGTTAAACACCACGTTGCGTATTTCATGAGACATCAAAAGGTGAAAATAATATTGATTTATTAGTCAACGGGTTTCAGGACTCCCTGAAACATGGCAATATTACATAGATGTTTGATGATGTTCTAATTCATTGAGATGCGCTAGTATCATCCTGGAGTAAGGGCGGCTTCACACTGCGGTGTGATCCGGTCTGGGGCTGTCAGGGATAAACCTGACAGCCCTGTACTGGAACGGCACACAGAAGCGGAGGGCTAATATGCCCTCCGGTCCGCTGTGCAACCGCACGTAGCTACCGCCGCTGATAGGTCAAAACCGCGGCTAGCTCGTGAGTCGCGGTCCTGACGCATCAGCGGCGGCAGCGTACAAAATGGAGCAATGTGTCCATGATTTCACTGCAACCAGAGATCTGTTCAGAAGTTGGTCACAGATATCTGTGTGTAAAGTGGCCTTAACAGTTTTATATATATATAAAAAAAAAAAAAAAATACATTAACCCCTTCATGACCGGGGAATTTTTCATTTTCGTTTTTTCCTCCCCTGCTTCCAAGAGCCATAGCTTTTTTAGTTTTCCGTCAATATAGACATATGACGGTTTGTTTTTTTCATATGCAATAATTTATTTTACCATATAGTGTACAGGGGAAATTGCAAAATAGTGCATTAACACGTTTGTTTTTTGGGTATTTTAGTCGCCATGTTCACTATATGGTAAAACCGACATGACGGGGTTATGCCTCGGGTCGGTACGAGTTCGTAGACACCCAACATTTATACCTTTACTGATATCTAGGCGGTGAAAACAAATTCAGAAGTTTGCAAAAAAAAACTGACTTTTTGCGCCATGTTCTGCGACCCAGAGCGTTCTCATTTTTCGGGATCTGGGGCTGTGTGATGGATTATTTTTTGCGTCTTGAGCTAATGTTTCTAATGAAACCATTTTTCGGGGGATCCGCAGTTTTGATCGCCCGTTATTGAATTTTATAGCAATGTTGAGGCGACCAAAAAAATAGAATTCTGGCGTTTGGACCATTTTTTCCGTTATGGAGTTTGCGGCTCTCATTAACGGATTTAAGATGGTGATAGATCGGGCGATTCTGAACGCGGCGATACCAAACGTGTATTTTTTTTAATACTTTTATTGTGATTGAGGGAAAAGGGGGTGATTTGAACTTTTATGTTTTTGTTTTTTCTTTAACCGGTTTTTGAAAACTTTATTAATCAATTCATTCTTATTTTTACACTGCCTCTTTAGTGTTGAGCGAACATGCTCAGCACTACTCGTTACTCGCACGAGTATCACTGTACTCGGGCGACTCGCCGAGCACCGAGTAATCTCGCGATACTCGTGCTGTGCTCGTGGTCGTCATCTCTCCATGTTGGCGCTCTTTTGAGAGCCAGCCCACGTGCAGGGATTGGCTGTCAGACCACTGCAATGCCACAGCCCTGTTAGTTGTGGTATAGCAGTGATTGGCCGGCCTGCACAGCGTCACCGAGCCTTTATAAGTCCCGGCGCGCTGTGCTCGGCACACAGCCTTCCAGACAGTGAGTGTAGGGAGAGTGTCTGCTGCTGATTAGGGACAGATTTGCGGCCCTCATAGGTAGATCCGGATCAGGGCTGCAAACTGCTGCTGACCACAACAGTCCTTCTCAGGACTTATCTAGGAGGACATAGGCAGGGTGATCCAGATCGGAGTCCAAGATTTCCAGTGACCAGAACAGTCCTTCTCAGGACTAATCTAGGAGGATATAGGCAGGGTGATACAGATTGGAATCCAAGCTTTTCTGTGACCATTAGAGTCACCACACTCTTGTACTTAGTACCTTAATACAGGTTATGGACTAAAATTCTCTCTTCAAACCATTACAGTCACCAGACAGGTGTACGTACTTCCTTAATACAGGTTAGGGAACTAAAATCCTAACTCTTGTCATCAAAACAGTCACCAGACAGGTGTACGTACTACCTTAATACAGGTTAGGGACTAAAATCCTCTCTTCAAACCATTAGTCACCAGACAGGTGTACGTACTACCTTAATACAGGTTAGGGAACTAAAATCCTAACTCTTGTCATCAAAACAGTCACCAGACAGGTGTACGTACTACCTTAATACAGGTTAGGGACTAAAATCCTCTCTTCAAACCATTACAGTCACCAGACAGGTGTACGTACTACCTTAATACAGGTTAGGGAACTAAAATCCTAACTCTTGTCATCAAAACAGTCAGCAGACAGGTGTACGTACTACCTTAATACAGGTTAGGGATTAAAATCCTCTCTTCAAACCATTACAGTCACCAGACAGGTGTACGTACTACCTTAATACAGGTTAGGGAACTAAAATCCTAACTCTTGTCATCAAAACAGTCACCAGACAGGTGTACGTACTACCTTAATACAGGTTAGGGACTAAAATCCTCTCTTCAAACCATTACAGTCACCACACGTTTCTACAGGTTAGGGAACTAAAATCCTAACTATTGTCATCTCAACAGTCACCACACTGTTGTACGTCATACGTTTCTACAAGTTAGGGAACTAAAATCCTAACTCTTGTCATCTCAACAGTCACCACACTGTTGTACGTCATAAGTTTGTACAAGTTAGGGAACAAAAATCCTAACTCTTGTCATCTCAACAGTCACCACACTGTTGTACGTCATACGTTTCTACAGGTTAGGGAACTAAAATCCTAACTCTTGTCATCTCAACTGTCACCACACTGTTGTACGTCATAGGTTTCTACAAGTTAGGGAACTAAAATCCTAACTCTTGTCATCTCAACAGTCACCACACTGTTGTACGTCATAAGTTTGTACAAGTTAGGGAACAAAAATCCTAACTCTTGTCATCTCAACAGTCACCACACTGTCGTACGTCATACGTTTCTACAAGTTAGGGAACTAAAATCCTAACTCTTGTCATCTCAACAGTCACCACACTGTTGTACGTCATACCTTTATACAGGTTAGGGAACTAAAATCCTAATCTCCTGTGACCTCCACAGTCACCAGGCAGTTTTCGCTCTATACAGGCAAAATGCGCAAAGGCGTTGGCAAGGAACAAGGAAGTGGACGTGATGGTGGTGCAGGCAGAGGCCAAGGTCGTGTGCAAGCACTCATTTCGCAACAACAAAGGGCCACATCTCCTCGCTCGCACGTCCTGTCCCAAATTCTTGGGGCCCGCAGCAGTACACCACTGTTGAACCAAGACCAGTGTCAACAGGTTGTTACTTGGATAGCGGATAATGCTTCAAGTCAGATGGGCACCTCCACAAACACCCTGTCTTCCGCACGGTCAACTGTCAGTAGCCGTGATACTGCACCGCACATTTCCCAACCTGATCCTCCTTCCTACCACCTGGCCGATTACACGTCCACGGACATTACAGATCCCACACTAGGACACTCGGAAGAGCTGTTCACGTATCCATTCACAGAATCTGGCCTGTCGCCACCTCCTCTTGAAGTGGGTCATGAGGAGATGGTATGTACAGATGCCCAAATATTTGAGCAGTCGCGTTATGACAAACGGAACGTTGTCAAAGTGTCTCAACAAGGTGTGGACGATGATGAGACACAATTGCCAGGAAGTCAGGAGGAGGATCAGGGTGCGGAAGAGGAAGACGACGTGGTGGATGATCCAGTAGCTGACCCTACATGGCAGGAGGATATGCAGAGCGAGGACAGCAGTGCACAGGGGGAGGGAGGCGTAGCATCACAACAGCCAGTACGAAGCAGGGGTGCGTCCGCAGGCAGAAGGCAGGCAACCTTTCCCCGGAACAACAACACGACTCAAGGTGCCTGTGCAAATGTTCGGTCTTCCCGAGTCTGGGAGTTTTTTAAGTTGGCTCCAGAAGACTCTAAAAAGGCCATTTGCCACACCTGCCATGCCACTATCAGCAGGGGTACGAAAACTAGCAGCCTGACCACCACCAGCATGATCAGGCACATGTCAGCCAAGCACCCGACTTTGTGGGAAGTACCACAGAGTCGAGGAGCGGTGCGTGCTGATGTCACTGCTACGTCTTCGGCTGTTGTGCATGCAAGCCAATCCCCTGTCCATGCTGGCCGCGAACAAGCCTCCGGTCCTGCACCTGAAGTTGCTGAAGCACAAATTACGCCACCATCAAGCACGTCCTTGTCCCAGCGCAGCGTTCAATTATCCATTCAGCAAACATTTGAACGCAGGCGCAAATACGCTGCCAATGCCCCACATGCCACAGTCCTCAATGCTCACATTTTGCGACTCATAGCGCTAGAAATGTTGCCTTTCCGTCTGGTGGAGACGGACGCATTCCGCGACCTGATGGCGGCTGCTGTCCCACGTTACTCGGTCCCCAGCCGACACTATTTCTCCAGATGTGCCGTCCCCGCATTGCATAACCACGTGTCCAACACCATCACACGTGCCCTGAACAATGCTGTTTCAGCCAAAGTCCACCTAACCACAGACACGTGGACAAGTGCTTGTGGGCAAGGCCGCTACATCTCCTTGACGGCACACTGGATTAATATTGTGGAGGCTGGGACCCAGTCTGAGCGAGGGACAGAACACGTCCTTCCCACACCAAGGATAGCAGGCCCTACCTCTGTCATGGTTTCACCGACACTCTACAGCTCCGGAATGTCATGCTCTTCAGCCTCCTCCTCCTCCACCTGCGCATCCTCATCCACTGTACCTTCCACACCAGTCCCAAGCTGGAAGCACTGCAGCACTGCCTCTGCAAAGCGGCAACAGGCTGTGCTGAAGCTAGTCTGCATAGGTGACAAACCCCACAATGCAGAAGAGGTGTGGACAGCTCTGAAACAGCAGGCAGATCACTGGCTCACACCTCTGAACCTAAAGCCAGGAAAGGTCGTGTGTGACAATGGCCGGAACCTGGTGGCAGCTTTGAGGCGAGGGCAGCTGACGCATGTTCCATGCGTGGCCCATGTGCTCAACCTGGTGGTTCAGAGGTTTGTGAAGTCATACCCGGAGGTGTCTGACCTGCTGGTAAAAGTTCGGCGTCTGTCTGCACATTTTCGCAAGTCACCTGCTGCTTCAGCCGGCCTTGCAAGCTTTCAGCGCCGTTTGCGTCTTCCGGCCCACAGACTGGTGTGTGATGTCCCACGCGTTGGAATTCAACGCTGCACATGTTGGTCAGGATATGTGAGCAGAAGAGGGCAGTTGTGGACTACCTGCATCACCTAAGCCGTCGGGAAATGGGTCAAACTCCACACATAACACCTGAGGAGTGGAGATGGATGTCGGACCTATGCACCGTCCTCCAAAACTTTGAGGACTCCACCAAGATGGTGAGCGGTGATGACGCCATTATTAGCGTCACCATACCACTACTCTGCCTTCTAAAACGGTCTCTGCTGAAAATAAAAGAGGATGCATTGCAGGCAGAGCGCGATGACTTAGAGCAAGAAACTGTAGTGGGTGTGGGTGAAAACACACAGCCCAGCCTCATGTCATCACAACGTGTAGTGGAGGACTATGACGAGGAGGAGGAGGAGGAGGATGAAGACATGGAGCAACTCTCAGGCCAAATTGGGGATATGACATGCACACCAGTCATACCCTCGATTCAGCGTGGCTGGCCAGAGGACAGGGGAGATGAGGAGGAGGAGGAGGACAGCATGTTCAGTCATCGTGTTGGTCTGGATACTGATGTGATGGCTGTTAAGAGTCTGGCGCACATGGCTGACTTTATGGTAAGCTGCCCGTCTCGTGACCCTCGCGTTCAGAACATCTTGGCCGACAATCAGTACTGGTTGGCAACACTCTTAGACCCACGCTACAAGGAGAACTTTATGTCTCTCATTCCTGAGGCGGAGAGGTCAGCCAAAATGCTGCAGTTCCAGAGGGCCATAGTCACGGAAGTTGTGAAATCCTTCCCCTCACAAAACGCTAGCGGCATAGGTCAGGATTCGATGGACAACCAAGGCGTACAGCCGAGAGGGGCACAAGTCCAATCCGCCAGAGGCAGGGGAACTGTCTTTACGATGTGGGACAGTTTTCTCAGCCCCTCACGTACCACAGCCCCTGAGGTGCGAGGTAGTGCCACCAGAAATGCTAAGTTCGGGCAGATGCTGAAGGAGTACCTTGCAGATCGAACAACTGTACTGCGAGATTCATCGGTGCCTTTCAATTATCGGGTCTCCAAGCTCGACACGTAGCATGAATTGGCTCTCTACGCCTTGGAAGTCCTGGCCTGCCCTGCCGCTAGCGTTTTATCAGAGCGTGTTTTCAGTGCAGCAGGTGGAATCATCACTGATAAACGCACCCGCCTGTCAACTGAAAATGCGGACAGGCTCACTCTGATCAAGATGAACAAGGGTTGGATTGGGCCAGACTTCACCACACCACCAGCAAATGACAACTGAATTTTATTTTGTTATTTGAATTTGACATGTACCTCCACTCACCCATGGGTACACACTTCCGTACTTTGGCTAATCGCTGGACTGCTACTCCTTCTCCTCATGTGACACCATGATGAGCGTTAGAATAGTTAGGCTCTTGTTTGAGGTATACCCGCAGTGGTAAATTTTTTAGCCCATTCTGTTAGAATGGGCATTACAACGACAGGAGACCCGCTCCTTTTCAATGGGAAAAATGTTTTTAGGTACTCCTACACGTCTCTATCCAGGGACAAAGAGGAGCCTCCCAATTTTTGGCTGCCCTGACAAAAGGGCTATACTACAATACACCCTGTTCTTCTTAACAGGCCCTCCTGCACGTCTCAATCCAGGGACAAAGAGGAGCCTCCCAATTTTTGGCTGCCCTGACAAAAGGGCTATACTAAAATACACCCACTTGAGGGTTACAGGCCCTACTACAACTCTGTAAGCATGGGTCATTGTTGAACCTCCCAATTTTTGGCTGCCCTGACCAAAGGGCTATACTAAAATACACCCACTTGAGGGTTACAGGCCCTCCTGCACATCTCTATCCAGGGACAAAGAGGAGCCTCCCAATTTTTGGCTGCCCTGACCAAAGGGCTATACTAAAATACACCCACTTGAGGGTTACAGGCCCTACTACATGTCTGTATGCATGGGTCATTGTTGAACCTCCCAATTTTTGGCTGCCCTGACCAAAGGGCTCTACTACAATACACCCACTTGAGGGTTACAGCCCCTACTACATGTCTGTATGCATGGGACATTGTTGAACCTCCCAATTTTTGGCTGCCCTGACCAAAGGGCTACACTACAATACACCCAGTTCTTCTTAACAGGCCCTCCTGCACGTCTCCATCCAGGGACAAAGAGGAGCCTCACAATTTTTGGCTGCCCTGACCTAAGGGCTATACTACAATACACCCACTTGAGGGTTACAGGCCCTACTACATGTCTGTATGCATGGGTCATTGTTGAACCTCCCAATTTTTGGCTGCCCTGACCAAAGGGCTCTACTACAATACACCCACTTGAGGGTTACAGCCCCTACTACATGTCTGTATGCATGGGTCATTGTTGAACCTCCCAATTTTTGGCTGCCCTGACCAAAGGGCTACACTACAATACACCCACTTGAGGGTTACAGCCCCTACTACATGTCTGTATGCATGGGTCATTGTTGAACCTCCCAATTTTTGGCTGCCCTGACCAAAGGGCTACACTACAATACACCCAGTTCTTCTTAACAGGCCCTCCTGCATGTCTCCATCCAGGGACAAAGAGGAGCCTCCCAATTTTTGGCTGCCCTGACCAAAGGGCAATACTACAATACACCCAGTTCTTGTTTACAGGCCATCCTGCATCTCTGTATCCAGGGGCATTGGTGAACCTCCCAATTTTTGACTGCCCTTGCAAAGGAAGATACTACAATAGACCCAGTTCCTCAAAATGGGCACTTTATTTGTAGACAGGGCTTCATGTACGTCTCTTGTCAGGGTCATCGTAGTGTCGCACAATGTTTTCACGTAAAATCTTTTATGTAATCACAAAAAGTGACATACACCAGCTGTATCTCACTATTGGGTATGTGCCCTTAACATTTCCACCCTAAATATTCATTTTGGTGTAATTTTGGAAGGTTTTCTGGACACTCCGTAAAATTGGCGTGAAACTCGGACAACATTGTTCACAGCTGTGACTTTTGAGTGAGAAATGCTTCCAGGGGTCTTCCCCATGGTGTTGCCATGTCATTTCAGCACTCTTCTGAGACTTTTGTGACATTTTTAGGGTTTTTCCAGGCAGCCGGCAGTCATTTCATAAAAATACTCGTGTCTCCCATAGGATAACATTGGGCTCGTTACTCGGGCCGAGTACACGAGTATCTCGGGATGCTCGGCCCGAGCTTCGAGCACCCGAGCATTTTAGTACTCGCTCATCACTATGCCTCTTTAATGGTGGGTTTACACACACCAATTTCTGTGTCCAATATCTGAACCAATCTCTGGTTGCAGTGAAATCATGGACACATTGTTCCATTTTGTGGCTGTGTACAACATGGAGCAATGTGTCCATGATTTCACTGCAACCAGAGATCTGTTCAGATCACAGAAATTGGTGTGTGTAAACCCACCATAAGAGGTACCTTGCTGCACAATCTGATCGCTTCTGGGAGATGCAGATGAGCTGCAGCTCATCTGTATCTCCCAGAATCGCGGTCGTGTTGTGGTTGGCCTGCCAAACACTACACGTAACTGCGCTCTGTCAAAATCCGGGGTCTAGCCAGGACCCCGGGCTGTCACGTGAGCGCCGGAGATCTCGCGATACTATTGCGGGATCTCCGGAGAAGGCAGCAAACAGCGTGTTCCCCGCTGCGGCCACCTTGGATCCCGCTGTCATCGATTCATGAGCCCTAATGAGCGGCACCAAAAGTGAGAGGAGCAGACACCGCTGGAGCGAGGGGAGTATGAAATTCTTTGTTTTTACACTTTTCACTTTTGTCTGTGGTCCACACGGATGACATCTGGGTGCATGGACATTTCGGGGCAAAAGCGGTCCGTACTTCTGCATAAAAACTGACATGTCTCCGTGTGGAGGACACGTATCTGCTCCACATGGCGACACAGTCCGTGCAGAATTACGGACACGTGAAGGGGGCCATAGGGTATCATGTGGTCCCATATGTCCGTGCCTTCGGCACAAACCGCACACGTGTCGGAGGCACAGATATGTGAATGAGGCCTTACTGGTAAAATAAAGGCTCTGGAAAGTGACAAAGCTTCAATCCCTCACAAAACCAAGGAAATCTTCACACCCAAATCTAAGGGTATGTGCCCACATAGTGGTTTAACGTCGGTTTAGCATAGGTTTTATTTAAATTTATGTAAATCCTAAGCAGCGTTAGGACTTACAAGTAACCCTATGTAATATAGAAACCGCTGTGCACACATAGTGGGTTTATGTGAGTGGATCTGCCAGAGGTTGAGCGGTTTCCTAGCGGTTTAGCAGCATACAGCATGTCAATTCTTCTCAGGGGTTTTTGATCGTTTTCATGAACAAAATCCTCCATAGAAAACCGCCGGAAAAACCGCTGGGAAACAGCTGGAGACTTCAGAGCTCAGAACTCTGTGGAGCACTGCGGCTCTCCGCTGCATCCTGACTAGCAGACCCCAAAAGGGTTAAATGATGCCGGACAGACAGACCACAGGATTGGTGTAATTTGTCACATTGCTCCCTGTTCCCTAGATCCTGGCTCCGCCTCCTGTGGTTAAAAGCAAGGAGAGGCGGCCATCTTGCTCTCCTGCATCTGAATCCCGGAGCGAACGGTCGCTGCCGGACCAAGATGGACCCGCTACAGGTTGCGGTGAGGGAGAGGATCGCGCGTGAGGGAGCCGCTTGGATCACCGCTTTACTGGAAGGTCCCAGCAGTGACCCGACATGCGATCATACGCCCAGCGCGGGCGGCCGGAGGTCTGGTAGACTCTCCCGCCCGCCGAGGCGCTTAAGCCCTAGTATGCCCCCCGCTCCGGGCATGCGCAAGAAGCATGCGCGCGCACGGAGAGGGTTCCCGCCCCTTGCATCATCCACTTCCGCGTCGGCGGCCTCACTCCGGCACTCCGGCCTGGAACTACAGGCGAACGCGGTGCTGCACGGTACGGGCTCCTTGCTGCCTGTTCCGTCGGCTCCCACTTTGACCCCCCCTGCTGCCTTGATATCGCCTGGGACTGGACAAAGTGATACTTTAGCTGGCGAGTTACCTCCACGCAGTATGGGTAGCACCATAGGCACAGAGGGCCCCCATGGGAGCCAGGCAGTTGGGCTTGAAAGCCTGGCAGGGATGTCCCAGGAGGACATTATTAGGGCCATAATGCAGCCGCATTCGCTCACTGGGCAGGTGCTGACACCCCCACCTTCACAACAGGCTTTAGGCACAGAACCAGAGATAGCATTGAACCCTTTGCAAGCCGCAAGGGGTCGGGAGCTTGCGGTGTCGATCCTACAGGGCCAGTCTCACGTGGCGCCGGTGGATATAGACACATCCCGCCGGGTACCTTCGGACCAGGCCTATGGGGCAGACCCTGTAGTGCCGGAACACGAGGCCCGTGTCTCTGATAGGCAGAATTATAGCGAGGGTAGGAGGTCCAGATCACGCTCCCGGGCTCGGGAGCGCAGTTGCTATAGTTGCGGGAACCGAGAGTCCCGTCGTTCGCATCGTCGACATCGATCTACCTATCGGACCGGCAGGAGCCGTTCCAGGTCTCCAAGCAGGCGGAGGGTGTCGAGATCCCGCCGCAGTTATTCCCGCTCCTCTTCTGAGGATTCAAGGGACGCAAGGAGGCGCAGTCGCACCCCGGTGGGACCTTCCGCTATCAGGACACCTGCAGAACGCCCGGCTGTTCCACAACCTCAGCTTCTGACTCAAAACCAACCGCCCGCGGCTACAGGAGCCGGTGAGTATGCTTGTATCGGGGCTTGGGATAGGGCGGTGCAGCGGGAGGGTCTGATTGATGTAGTGAGGAAAGTATTGGATAACAAAATTTTTATTAACCCAAAAGCTCTTCAATCGACGCGTGTTGAGCCTGTACGCCCAGATTTGCATAAGGACACGTTTTTTTGTGGCGTGCCCAGCTTGGGGTCCCATTTGGACCCTGAGGTATCTCAGAAGATATGGGCTAACGAATACGTGGACATTTGGTCCTTAGTATCCACCGAACAGGGCTCGGTTGATAGGGAACGTAAAGCGGCCGTTTGAACGCAAACCTAAGGTGGCAAAGACGATGAATAATTGGATTCAGGCGTTTTGCGTACTTGGATGTGTGATGGGTCAAAGGCACCCGGAGCGGTGTTCTGAGCTGTTCACTTACGTAGACACGATTTATAATTCTTATAAATCGCACGGTGGTTCGGCGTGGTGGAAGTACGATGAGGACTTCCGCCGCCGATTGGTCCTCAGCCCTCACCTCGGTTGGGGTGTCAAAGCCACCGATTCATGGCTGCGCCTTATGATGTCGCAAAAGGCTTACCAGCCCTTTTCAGGGCAGGCCACCGCCGCAGGTTCCGCAACAGGGTCGGTGGCCGTACGCAGACCTGGTTGCTGCTGGCTCTTTAACGAAGGGCACTGCCGGTACCAGGCTGCATGCAAATACAAACATGAATGCTCAATTTGCGGCGGAGCACACATTGCCCCGAAGTGTCAAAAACAACAGCCTAAGGGCGGGACCGGCAAGTCCCTTACCTCAGGTGAACTTAAGGACTCCGATGAGCGTAACCGCGATGGACACGTGGCTAACCCAGTATCCCAATAAGGAGGCGGCTGCCACTGTGCGGGACGGATTCACGGTCGTTTTTTTCATACCCTTTACATTTTCCAGAGAAGGCTCATTTGCCCCGAACTTGAGGTCGGCTAGGGATTTACCTCTTGTTTTAGCACATAAGCTGCAAAAAGAAATTGACTTGGGCCGCATGCGTGGCCCTTTCGATTCGCCCCTCTTTTCTAACTTAAGGGTCTCCCGTTGGGCATTGTGCCCAAGAAAGACCCGGGTGAGTTCCGTTTGATTCATCACTTGTCACACCCTTCAGGGTCGTCTGTGAATGACGGTATTCCTACGGAATACTCGACTGTGAGCTACGCCCCTTTTGATAGGGCTGTTTCCCTAGTGCGTGACGCGGGCCCAGGCGCGGAATTGGCTAAATCGGACGTGGCTTCAGCTTTTCGTTTGCTTCCTGTGCACCCGGATTGTTATCACCTGCTGGGTTGCTTTTTTAACGGGCAATATTTTTACGATACGTGCCTCCCCATGGGTTGCTCTATCTCGTGCCGGTTTTTTGAAACGTTCAGCACCTTCTTAGAGTGGGTTGCTTGCCGACATTCCGGTGTCCGTTCCATGACGCATTATTTTCTTTTTGTTGGACCTGCTTCATCTAACAACTGCTTCATTGCCCTCCGGTCTTTTCAGGAATTGTGCACTACTTTCGGAGTCCCCTTGTCTCCAGGCAAGACGGTTGGCCCAACCACAAAACTTACCTTCTTGGGTATCGAAATTGATACGGTGGCGATGGTTTTTCGCCTTCCCGCGGAAAAAATTACAGGGTTATCTGCCATCATTGTAGAATTTCGCTCTGTTAGGAAGGTCACCCTAGTCCGGATGCAAACCTTGCTGGGTATGTTGGCTTTCGCCTGTAGGGTAATGCATATGGGTAGAATTTTTTCGCGGCGCCTGAGTATGGCAACCAGAGGAGTCAGATCCGCCAATCACTGGATCCGGCTTACCAGGCCTCTGAAGGAAGATTTGAGAGTGTGGGAGACTTTTTTGGCAGCATACAATTGCCATACTTGTTTCCAGGCGCCGGAGGTGTCATCTCACGACATCTCTCTTTTTACGGACGCCGCGGGTTCAGCTGGTTTTGGTGTCGTTTTCGGTTCCCGTTGGTGCGCCGGGCCTTGGCCGGCGGCATGGCAATCGAACGGTTGGACGTCCAACCTAACGTTGCTAGAGCTTTTTCCGATCATAGTCTCCATAGACACCTGGCCTGATTCGTTCAGGAACCAACAGCTCCGTTTCTGGACGGACAATGAAAGCGTAGTGCATGCTGTAAACAATTTAACTTCGTCCTCTGTACCGGTGATAAACTTGATACGGCATCTGGTCCTCCGCTGCTTACAACTAAACATATGGTTTAGGGCTAGACATGTCCCGGGTGTGGTTAATACGGTGGCTGATGCTTTGTCTCGCTTTCAATTTCAGAAGTTCAGGGAGCTTCTCCCAACGGCGGACGAAGAGCAGTCGGAGTTCCCGGATACGGTATGGCGGATTCCTTGGGACCATTGATGCCTTTGGTGAGAGCTTCGCTGGCCCCTTCAACTTGGAGAGCGTACGGTAAGGCTTGGGGTGAATGGGAGGCTTTTCTGGGTACTGCAAGGACCCCCAGCATTGACAACTGTACTGTAGGCAATGTCCTTCAGTATTTGTCTACATTGCGATTGAATGATTTAGTTGGAACGGCGGCACAACATCGCTTGTCTGGACTAGCTTTCCATTTTAAATTACGGGGCTGGCCTGATGTTACAAAGCATTTTTTGGTCTCACAGGTGTTAAAGGGTTGGAAACGAGAACGACGTACTCCGGATATGCGTCGCCCAATATCTTTTCCTCTTTTGCAGCAATTACTGAGGGTATTGCCTACGGTCTGCGCCTCGGACTACGAAGCAACTCTGTTTTCGGCGATGTTCAGCTTCGCCTTTTTCGGGGCTGTACGCATGAGCGAACTGGTTCCGAAATCATCGGACGGCGAAGGGGGCTTGTATGACGGCGATGTGGTTTTCTGCGAACAAGGTTTGAGGGTACGGCTCCGGAGGTCAAAAACCGACCAGACCGGCCGAGGAATATGGTTTCCTCTTTTCGCCATTAAGGGCCCCGTTTGCCCATTCAATTTATTCAGCATATATGCGGCGGTAAAACCCCCTGGTCGACATTATTTTTTACATAAAGATGGCTCTTCGGTGACAGCGGCGCAGTTTCAGTTTGTTTTAAATAATGCCCTACGTCATGCGGGTTGTTGCCCGAAAGAATATGGGTCCCACTCGTTCCGCATCGGCGCAGCGACGGAAGCGTCGCGAGCGGGACTCCCGGATGATATGATTAGAAAGGTGGGCCGCTGGAAGTCGGAATGCTTCCGCAGATACATCCGACCTGAATTGATATGATGATATCTCTTTTGACATAACTTCAAAGCAACGTATTTCAGTTTTGATATGGATTTGTTTTCAGGGATCTGGGGTATGGTATTAATCCTTTTTTCTTGTAGGTGGATTTCGGCCAAGCGTGTGGATCCTTGGCCATTCTTATGTGTACTGGGCTGCCCGCCACGCTGAGACCCGGCCTGGAGGACGGGCGTTAGGTTTCCACGATGTTAACATCAATTGGAGGGGTACCCGGGGGTTAGTTTGGGCACAAGTGCTTCCGGAGGTAGTTAGGATTTCAAGGATTGACCCTGGCCCCGTGGTGTTAATAATTCATGCGGGGGGGAACGACTTAGCTAGTTTTAGACTGGGAGAGCTCTGCACTCTTATGAGAGCTGACTTAGATAAGTTTCACAGTTTCTTTACGGAACTGACCTTGGTCTGGTCCCAATTGATCCCTCGGGTGGTGTGGCAAGGTGCGAGAGATGGGGCAGCGTTGGAGAGGTCCCGTAGGACACTTAACAGTAGGATGTCGCAATTTGTAGCCTCAAAAGGCGGGTTTTCGATCAGGCACCACCAGTTGGAAATGGATATCGGTTGCTTAATGCTTAGGGATGGGGTTCACTTGAATAATATCGGGCTCGATATATTCTTGTCTGGCCTGCAGGATGGGATCGAGCATGCCCTAGATGCTCTTGGGGGGGGTCGCAGCTCGGACCATGGCCCTCGCTACTCCATGGCAGTGTGAGTGACGGAGGTGTAAGTAACCTGTGCTGGATGGCCAGCTACAGAACACTTACAGTCACAAGGCTTAAGGCGGGTTTGCGCCTTCATTAAGCTGCGGCCAATTTATATTTAAATTTCCCACTTAAGAGTTAAAGTTGAGTTGGTTGTTGGATACCCTCAATAAAAAAGTTAAAAGGTTAACAAGGTGTCTGTGGTTATTGTCCGGCTGGGAAAAGGTGGGTTATGCTAGTCTAGGCTCCTGCAAATTTCCAGCGGTTTACTGACGGTTTGAACGTCACTAAACCACTATGTGGGCACATACCCTAAGGGTATGTGCACATTGGACGGTTCTGCATCATTGCAGACCGTCAGAAAACCGGTTGAGAATTTCAGAAACTGAGATTCCTGACCTCAGCAGTGTCCATCGTTTTGTTAGCGTTTTTCTAACGTTTTGTGTTCGGTTTATTGTACAGCGTGTTCTCGGCGATTTCCCCGGCGTTTTTCTTAGCGTTTTTAAGACTGTTTTTTGTGCACTTGTAAACTAGATACGCTGGGAAAACGCTCAAATGAAGTCACTTGCTCTATCTTTGAAAACCGGTGAAGAAAGTGGAAAGGAGACAAAAAAAAAACGTTCTAATGTGAACAGCGTTTTCTGAAATCCATTGACTAGCATGGTAATCCAAACGGTGGTTAGGATTAACATAAATTAACATAAAACTCAGCGGAAAACTCGGCGGAAAACGCTAAAAAACAGCGCACAAAACGTCCAATGTGCACATACCCTAAATGTCCCTTTTTCTGACCCCTCCGTATGCCTAAACCATAGTAAGCCACCACATACAGGTGGATCTCGAATTAGAATATCATTAAAAAGTTAATTTTCAGAGATAATGACCATTGGGTTTTCATTGGCTGTAAACCATAATCATCAACATTAACATAAATAAACATATGAAATAGATGCTGTGTGCGCTTCAACGGGTCATGCCCATGACCCGTTGAAGCGCACACAGCGCGAAATGGTGCCGTTGTCATCCTCCCTCCCTCCCTGCACCGTGTGAATTGCGTACCTGAAATAAAAAGCACAGACTTGACCCGGTGAGTGCCGTTTCTCTTTATGTGAAGATTTATTGCGTGTTGCCCTGTTGCTGGCACCGCTGGTTCATGCACCGGTCGCTCCTTGGTAGTCCGCCCTGCAGCCTGCAGCTCTGGTGCCCTTCCTTCTCTCCAGCTGATCTATATAATATATGTGTTTCACTTTTTGTATTGAATTACTGAAATAACTTAACTTTTTGATGATATTCTAATTCATTGAGATGCTCCTGTATTTTGCATTCTTGTAGGGAGGAGAGCCCAGGTAGTGTACAGGTTGCATGTAGCCAGAGGCACAAGCTGGGAACAATGTGTGTGCATGAAAATGGAATATTTGCATATCTAAAGAAAAAGGTATGGTGTAGAAGCACCTGTGGGACTAAAGTAGTCACTGCAGCCCTAGATGAATTCATTGAGAGGTGCAATTTCTGAAATTGGATCACTTTACTGTCCTGGTACTTCCAGACTCCACAAATGTTGCCCACAAACCAGGGGCGGACCCAGACTGTAGTGGGCCCTGGTGCTTAAAATTTTTTGGGGCCCCCCCTCCTGGAACTCAGTGCCAGAATAGTGCCGCGGGTGTGCAGCACAGCCAGCGGCGTAGCAACTGTTTGTGGCGCCCTGGGCGGTCGAAAATTGGCCACCACTTTGGTTGTTGATAATCTGGAAGTGTACATAGCATACACTGTCTGCCCCTATATACAAGAATATAACTACTATACTAACACACAAAGAGAAGGGGTGCAATTGCCACCTCTGCACAACCCCAGTGTATGGCAACAAGCAGGAGTGAAGGAGGGCCCGGGGCCGGAGCAATTTTCGCCGCCGTGCTGTGGAGTTCATAGTGTAATATAAATGCAAAAAACCTTTATTCTTAATATTATGTCACAATACCGGGATCTGAGGATCTTCTATTTCGAGGTCAGGGGCTCTCTGATGCCATGTTGCTGTCTGTCTCGCTGTCGTCCTTTTTTGACACTGCAGTGCGGTGGACAAGAGAGCATTAACTGGTTAATAACAAGAAGTATGGAGTGTACAAACTGAGCCATAAACCCCTCATACCATGAAGTATGGAGTGTACTAACTGAGCCATAAACCCTCCCCATACCAGTAGGATTACTATATGGATTTTAGTATTAGGGTACGGACACACTGGCGTGAAACTCTGATGAGTGCGATGTGTGATTTTCTCACATTGCAATCAATCTCTGAGAGCACATTGGTGAGTGTCGGACGCTTTTTTCTCATCCAGATTCAGGATGAGAAAAAAGTTGCAACATGCTGCGACAGTATGTGACTCACTAATGCAAGTCTATGGGTCCGACAAAATTACATACCGCACACTGACAGCACACGAACCATCCGAGAGGCATCGTTTTTTTCACGGATACATTATCATTCTATAGCTTAGAACACTGTAAAATGTTCCTGTAAATGATTCTACACTAATAGCTGCTGAGGCAAGAACAGATTGATTGCACACGGATGTGATCTGAGAATCTGAGAAAAATGTTGGCCACTCGCACAGCAGTTTCCAAACAGACCAAAAAACGGATGTCACTCATCCGACTCTCCTGGATGAGAAACAGACCGATTTTAAGGCGGCGGAAGACAGTGTACCACCAAGTCCCCAGCTCCGTGCTGTGCACAGACAGTGTACGGTACACTGTCTGTGCACAACACGAAGATGAAGACATGGCGGTACACTGTGCACAGCACGGAGCTGGGGACATGGTGGTACACTGTGCACAGCACGGAGCTGAGGACATCCCAGAAGAGGCACAATAACCACAGACAGGCGGCGGGAGAACATTGAGCCCGCCCAGGAGAACTACAACTCCCAGCACCCAACACACTGCCCAGAAACCATACGTCAGAGTACCACAGGAGACGGGAGTTTCAAAAAGAGGTGGAAACAACAGCCGGGCTCGGCACCACCAGGGGGGCCCGGCAGCACCAGGCACCACCAGGGGGGCCCGGCAGCACCAGGCACCACCAGGGGGGCCCGGCAGCACCAGACACCACCAGGGGGGCCCGGCACCACCAGGGGGGCCCGGCAGCACCCGGCAGCACCAGGGGGGCCCGGCAGCACCAGGCACCACCAGGGGGGCCCGGCAGCACCAGGCACCACCAGGGGGGCACGGCAGCACCAGTCACCACCAGGGGGGCCCGGCAGCACCAGGCACCACCAGGGGGACCCGGCAGCACCAGGCACCACCAGGGGGACCCGGCAGCACCAGGCACCACCAGGGGGACCCGGCAGCACCAGGCACCACCAGGGGGGCCCGGCAGCACCAGAGGGGCTCAGGACCAGTAGAGGGGCCCAGCACCACCAGGGGGGCCCAGCACCACCAGGGGGCTCTGGTGGGTCCCTGAGTGCTGCCCCCACACGTCAGGGGCCCCTGAGAGCTGCCCCCACGCCTCAGGGGCCCCTGAGTGCTGCCCCCACACCTCAGCTTCAGGGGCCCCTGAGCGCTGCCCCCACACCTCAGCTTCAGGGGCCCCTGAGCGCTGCCCCCACACCTCAGCTTCAGGGGCCCCTGAGCGCTGCCCCCACACCTCAGCCTCAGGGGCCCCTGAGTGCTGCCCCCACACCTCAGCCTCAGGGGCCCCTGAGTGCTGCCCCCACACCTCAGCCTCAGGGGCCCCTGAGTGCTGCCCCCACACCTCAGCCTCAGGGGCCCCTGAGCGCTGCCCCCACACCTCAGCCTCAGGGGCCCCTGAGTGCTGCCCCCACACCTCAGCCTCAGGGGCCCCTGAGTGCTGCCCCCACACCTCAGCCTCAGGGGCCCCTGAGTGCTGCCCCCACACCTCAGCCTCAGGGGCCCCTGAGAGCTGAGAGCTTCCCCACACTCATCTTGGGGGAGGCCCATGAGAGCTGCCCCCACACTCATCCTGGGGGGGGAGGCCCATGAGAGCTGTCCCCACACTCATCCTGGGGGGGGGGCATGAGAGCTGCCCCCACACTAATTGGCCCCTGAGCACCCCCACGTCTTTCAAGGGGGTCCCTGACGCTATCCTCGGGCCCCCTTACCGCTGCCTCCTTTAGTGCTGCGTCCCCCTCCATTACCGACAGGCAGTCGCGCTGAGCGCGCCGCAGCCTGTCATGTGGTGTGGAGCTGCAGCCGGCGCGATACAGGAAATAGAGCGGCGCCGGCTACAGCCCACGTGACAGGCAGATCAGCGCGTCTGCCGGTAATGGAGAGAGGGGGGAGGCAGCAGTAAGGGGGCCCCGAGGATAGCATGTGGGGCCAGCGGTCAGGGGCCCCCTAGTACATGTGGGGACGCTCAGGGGACCAGTGGGCCCCCCCTTTGCGTCCGGGCCCCCCTACAGCGCCCGGGGGAGGGGGGGTATGGGGGCGGGGCTTAGTGGGTTTGGCCCCAAAGTGTCGGGGCCCCCGGGGGATCTCGCGCAGGGCCAGTCAGGGGAACGGAACTGCCGCTGGAGCTCCAGGGGCCCCCTAGCTGGTCGGGGCCCTGGTGCAGCTGCACCAGCTGCACCACGGTAGTTCCGCCCCTGCCACAAACTATTCAAGCAAAATCTGTGCTCCAAAAGCCAAAAAGCACTCCTCCTTTCTGCTCAGTATAACAGTAGTAATGGAAGAAATTTTGCAACAAATTGTGGGGTGCAGTCTCACCTATTAACCATTCAGTATATGACAAATTTGCAGATAAAGTTGCAAAAAATTGTTATTTCCATTTCCACATATTAAATTTTGTGTGGCACTTGTAGGTTCCAAATACTCACTGTTAGAGATGAGCGAACCTTTTGAAATTAGGGTTCAGTTTGCAAGAAGTTCACCGACTAGTGTGACAAACAGTTCATCGAACCTCCCAACGCCATTGATTTCAATGGGAGGCAAAACCTAAGGTAAAGAAAACACTTTCTGGGGTCCCAAAAGCTGCCAAAACAGCTCAAATTAGGGGCAGACAATAGGAAAAGTGCAATCTATTCCCCAGTGTTAATATTTTTATCATGGCACATTATGGATGTGTGGCGCCCAGTGGCATAACTACCGCAGTCGCAGCGGTCGCGGCCGGGCCTGCCCCCTGGGGGGCCCCGTGTGCCGTGCTGACAGCCGGCCGCCGCGACCGCGATAGCGCCGGCCGGAGAGGAGGAAGGACGGGAAGTGAGAAAGACCTCACTTCCTGCAGCTCTGCCCGCCCCTCCTCTCCTCCTCACTGCGGACCACGAGACCGTGGATGCGCACGGCGGCAGTGGTGAGTGTATGTGTGAGGCATAAAAATCTGTGACAGCACCCCCCCGGGTTCTTATGTGAGGAGGCGGGGAGGCGGGGAGGCTGGAGTGGAGGCTCACAAAATACTGACAGCAACTCCCCCTGATTCTTATGTGAGGGGCAGGGAGGCTGGAGTGGAGGCTCACAAAATACTGACAGCACCCCCCCCCTGATTCTTATGGGAGGGGCAGGGAGGCTCACAAAATACTGACAGCACCCCCCCCCCAGTTCTTATGTGAGGGGCAGGGAGGCTGGAATGGAGGCTCACAAAATACTGACAGCACCCCCCCTCCCTCCGGTTCTTATGTGAGGGGCAGGGAGGCTCACAGAATACTGACAGCACCACCAACCCCCTACCCCCCCCAGGCCTCCCCCGGCTCTTATGTGAGGGGGAATTGGAGGCTCACAAAATACTGCCAGCACCCCCCCCCCCCGGTTCTTACGTGAGGGGCAGGGAGGCTCACAGAATGCACCCCCCCCCCCCGGTTCTTATATGGGGGGGAATGGAGGCTCACAAAATTCTAACAGCACAACCCCCCCGGTCCTCACATGGGGGGCCCGGGGCCCATCTTGCACCGGGGCCTGTGGCGGGCTAGTTACGCCACTGGTGGCGCCCCTCTGGCTAGGTGCCACAGAGAGGTATTACACCTTGTAAATATATGTGGTATCTCTAAGTTCTGGGTTTAGGGTTAGCTTATGAAGTCTCAATTTACACACAACACTAGGCCACTTTACAGTAAAGGGACTGATTATGCAGTAGGTCCAAAAGGTAGTGGAGCCTAGGTTAATGCAGAAAGAGTTGAGTGACAGTTCAGTTAGTGCTGGGAAGGCAGTCAGTGAGGATGCGCCTGACAGCTCTGCGACAGGAGGGATCCCCTTCTCTAAGAGGGGGCCCAGGACAGAGGGAGACATACCAGCACCAGTTGGAGCCGGTTGGTTAAGTCTGGGTAACACCGACAGCACGGGAAGCCGAGGCGGTCAGTGGTTTATCCCTGGCCGCAAACCGACCAGCTGCTGGCTCATAATCACCGGGTAGCTGTAAGCGCCACAAGAAGGTACCTCGCCCCTCAGGCCCAAAATAGGTCCAAAATCACAGGAGTATAGTCCGGATTCCGGTGGCGGGAGAATTTGCTATTTACCACTCCGGTCGGTACCGGTAAAGGAAACCCATACTCCACCAGGAGACCAGGGGACTGGCGGGCGAGCTCTGCAAGGGAGGTGAAAGATAGAGAAGGACAGAATTAGAGGATGTTCTCTGAGGGAGGAGCTCGGTTTGTGGCTCCGAAACGCGTAGGACAATAAAAGCATCAGTGATCCAGACATCCCCATGTCCTGGTTTCTTCTTTTCCTGAAGCAGCAGCAGCGCGGACAGTGAGGCACTTCGTCCAAAGGAAATCTAGAATTAGACCTCGAAAGACTACAGAAGGGAACTTCTGGAGACTCCATAGGGGTACCCTGAACCAGCAACTATCACCTGTTAAACAAGACTGTACCGTGTTTCACCTTAACATCTGCTGGTACCCAGTAAAGTTGAGTTAGAGCTGAACTGGTCTCCGTCTTTCTTGCCGCCGGCGCCCGGAGGCTTCAGCATCATCAGCATCTCACCGGAGGGGTAAGAAGAACTACTCCCCTCATCCTCCATCACCGCTGCCCTGAGGTAAAAGCTCCACCTGTGGGGAGCTGGACCACACTGAGCTGCACCCATCATCACCTCAGCGGCCGGCCTGCAGCGCCGGTATCCACAGTACTCTCTTTATCCCTGTAAATATCCCCCATCTAACAAATGACAGCCAGGGCATGGAACCGGGAACCCGACCACCCATGATTCCCCAGTTAAATCCACCAAACCAAGGCCCGGTGTCCGAGTACCCCTCTCCCTGTGCTCATCAGATGTAAGGGACAAGGCCTGGCCCAGCATTCCAAGCACTAACATTGATCAGGATCAGTGAGATGAGTGACAGGTGTGGGCATGGTGCTCAGAGAGCCCTGTTAAATTCTGGAAACAGACAACAGGGAGACCCCAATAATCGTGTCCACATTTCAAGAAATTAGGGCCAGACACCATGAAAGTGGCATCAATTGACCCAGAATAAAAATGGTATAATAGTGCATCCTGCATGCATGGCACAGGGTCTGGAACAGGGCCTGGCCTAGCATTTGAGGTTAACCTTTGATCAGGAAAGGTATGGATGAGTGACAGGAGAAGGGATCATGCTTAGAGAGCCCTGCTAAATTCAGGAAACACACAACAAAATGTTGCCAAGACAAATCTCTATTTTTCAAAAAAATTAGGGCAAGACACCACAAAGTGGCATCAATTGATCCAGAATATCCAGAATAAAAATTGCGTAATGGTGCAACCTGCATGCATGGCACAGGGTCTGGAACAAGGCCTTGCCAGGCATTTGATGGTTAAACATTGATCACGGGGGATGAGGGACATGTTTAAACCTTTTGACTGGGGGCCCTCATACCTCATGCAACAGCTCCAATATATTTTATGCTGGGCCACACATATGTGCCACAAATATCAGTTTCATGGAATATTTACAGGAAGAACTATTCAGCTGGTTCACTGAAAGGAGTAGGCATGGTGCTCAAAGAGGCCTGCTAAATTCAGGAAACAGACAAGATGGAGACATCAATAAAAGTTTCCACATTAAAAAAAATTAGAGCCAGATACCAACAAAGTGGCATCAATGGACACAGAATAAAAATTGTATAATGGTGAGGTCAGTGCAGCACACTGAAAAGTACAACAGCGCCTACTCTGTCCTGTCTGCTGCTGGGGTGGAAAAGTCCTTGGAGATCCATGACTTGTTCATCCTGAAGAAAATTAGGAAGTCTACACTTTCAGGGGACAGCCGGTTGTGCTTATAAGTCAGAACACCATCAGCAGCGCTGAAGACACGTTCTGAAAGAATGATGGCTGTTGAGGATGACAAAATCTCCAAAGCATGACTGGCGAGCTCAGGCCACTCTTTCATTTTTAAAGCCCAAAATGCAAAAGCGTTGAAAACCCCTTTAATGACAAGGATATTAAGCTCTAGATACTCCTGAACTATTCTCTCCAGTTTATGTGTAAGACTTACGCTCAGTGTTTAACTTAAAATTTGTCAAACGACTCCTAGAAATTGGTCATGGCAGTAAAACTGCAGATGTAAATGCGCACTGTCTCCCTCACCGCTGTCTTGGGGACAACCAGTCCTAAGATTGTCTAAAAGCGTTTTTTGATACTCCATCATGCGCGTGTCCCTGTCAAACCCCGGAAGCATCTGGTCAAATTTACTCTAATACCTTGGATGGATCCATCAGTGGGGCAATTCGAATCCTATAAATACCGGTATGATATTGCAGATAGTGCAGCAAGAAGCCACTCATGTGTCTGATACATCCATGAAGCCCAAGTCCTTCTTGTGATGTTTGCAGTGTAACTATCGAGCTTCCTTCCTTTGTCCTCCCCCGTCAACCTCAGACAACAGAAAGGAGAATGTCGAATTGTCATTTTCGAACATGACCTTCCCTGGCTCCAGGTGTAGTTGAGACAGCTATTGGTCAAACTTGGCCTGCATAGCTGTCCACAACTCTTCAGTAGCGACTGACATCTCAAAGGCATTTTAATTTCAACATTGCCAAATGGAGGTCCAAAAGGGGGTGAAGGAGGCAGAAGCAATACATACAGTGGTTTATCCCAAAACTCATGAGGATTTCAAGACTTGGGGAGCAGCCCCTTCCTTGCCTGGTCCAGCGGCCACAAGAGTCACCCACTGTCCAATCAGTGAGATGTAACACCTCTGGCCATGTTTGCTCGTCCAGGTGTCAGTGAATATATGCACACTGTCACACACAGAGTTCCTTAAGGAGTGTGTGATCGAGTGTGAGATATGCTGGTATAGCCCAGGCACAGCTTTCTTTGAGAAGTAATTGCGACTGAGCAACTGGACTGGGGGACTGCGATGACAATCATCTTTCGGAAACCGTCTGTATTCACCAGGCAGAAAGGCAGCATTTCCATGGTCAACACATTGGAGATGGAGAAGATAAAGCTCTTTGCTTTGGGATGTGTAGGAGGAAATAATCTTTTACATGACCACAACTGTGGGACCAAGGTTTAACTGCTGTGATGAGAGGGTGGAGAAGCGTGTACATGACAATGCAAGACAGTGAGGAAGGTACAGGCGGAGATGTTATGGTGGGTTGACAAAAAAGTGTGTTGCTCATTGTCTAAAATCAGTCAGAAACAGCAGGCATGTCCTTTTACGTAACAGCTGATGGGCTTTTCCTCGTCCAACTGTAGCAGGTGAACAAATGGAGGTTCTGTGGCCAGAGACCTGTGGGACAACACTTGCCACAGTGGTGGAGGAGAAAGAAGCAGCAGATGCGGTGGATGTGGTGTACATGGTTTGGTGAGGCCCGCTAGGCCACATTTTAGAGCAGTATCTTTCTCAGAGTAACAGATACTGCTGGGTCTTGTGCCGGTTCATGCATGTAGTAGTCAAATTGTTGCTTTCTTTTTGCCTCTACTTAATTTTTTTTTACAAACTTGGCAAATAATGGCAGTTGGGTCATCCTTTGCAGTCACAAAAAAAGTCCAGACTAGGCAACCCTTGTTGCCCCTGAAAACTGCAGACCTGCAACCACTGCTGTCTAGAACCAGAGTTGAGATAGAAGATGCATTGTTTGTTGTGGTTGTAGCACTCTGTGCAGGAAGCTGCAACCTAACCTCCTCGTCTTTCTTCTCCTTTACCACCTCTGCTAAGTTACTCAGCTGCATGACTCTGGGTTGATTCCAAGTGGGATCTTGAACCTCATTATCATCCTCTCTGTTGTCCCACTCTTCTCACTTAGTCACTTTTCTCCTGTTCCTGCCCTGAACACACCTCACAGTATGGGAGCTTCTCAGGTATCTGATTCTCATCATCATCTCCACCCCCGGAGCGTGACGTCTGGTGAGGAGGACCCTACTTTTTCCCTGGTCTTCTCTCTCATCTTCCTCTACCTTCTCTGCTGAGCAACTCAGCTTCGTGGCTCTGGGTTGATTCTAAATGGGATCTAAAAACCTTATCATCTTCTCTGTTGTCCCACTCCTCACTCTGAAGGCCACGTCACATCTGTTGACATCGCCGCAGATTACATAGGCGACGTAGGGGTGTGGCCTATTGGCGGCGACATCACCCCTGCGTTGCCTAATGTAAAGGGGCGATGTCGGCGCCTCTGAGTGGTCTCCTGGTTTCACATCAGTGATGTGAAACCAGGCAGCCGATCTGGGGCAATGTGTCCACATCGCCCCATCTAAATGGCTGCCGGCGACCTGACAGGCGATGGGTTCAAATGAGTTCATGGGTGGGGAGTTTCTGCTGTTTTGACATGATGAGGGCTGTGCAAATGCTATATGGCGTCCACAAGCTAATCAAGCCAAATTTACGCTTAAAAGATCAAATAACGCTCTTTTCCTTTGAGAAACGCAAAGATAAAAACCTGTTAAGCCGGCGTCACACGCAGCAACCAAAGCTGCAATGCCGGAAGTGATGCGCGGGTGCACGCTCGCTTCCAACATCACAGCCTTGGTGTCACACGGCAGGATGTTGCCGGTGATGCCTCAGCGATGCGGGTGGAGCCATCGCTTGCTGGGCTGGGATCAGCCCAGCGAGCGATCCGCGGCAATACTGAGGTATTGGCTGGATCGCCGCCAACATTACTATTGCAGTATCAGACGGCGCGATCCAGCCTAATCACTGGTTGCAGATTGACAGGTTTACGTTCATGCTGGTAAACCTGTCAACCTGTGACCAGCGATAGATCGCAGTTGCATCGCGCTGTTACACAGCACGACGCACTTGCGATATCGTGGGCGACATCACTGATGAGTCACTTTTCGGCGATGTTGCTCACGATATTGATGCGTGTGATGCCGCCTTTAGTGTTTCTGTTCATCTGTAAGTAAGGTCCTTTTCACGTCAGCATTTTTTTAAATTGCAGCAGATCCGGCAGATTTACCGCATCTGCCACCTAATGGCCGCACTTGCGGCACGCTACGTGCATGGTCTTTGGGGCTTGTGGTCGGGTGCGGCAAGTGCAGTTGTGCCAGCTGCCGCAAATCCGGCAGTTGTGGCCGCAAAAAAACGCACTTGCCGCACCCAACGCATGCGGCGTGCCGCAAGTGTGGCCGTGAGGCGGAAGATCTGCTGGATCTGGCGCAATTTTAAAAAAGCGCTGATGTGAAAGGGGTCTAAATCACATGAATACACATGGGACGATATATACAAAGTTCTCAATGTGATTATGTATAACTGAACATTTCTTGTATGTCATCAGTAAAACGTTTGACTAAGGAAACTTGCAGCAGCATTTACCCAACTTCCCCAGGTAAAGTAGTTGACCACAAGGGGTATCATCGCGTTATGAAAAATTTGCATATCAAATCATGGGGTCTGTTTTACCCTATTAATCTTTATGAAAATTACAAACTTAAAGCTAAAATATCATTTCACTGAAAAAAAATTACATTTTTCATTATCATACCCAAATGTTTATAAAGTTCTGGGAAGCACCCGTAGGTTCAAAATACTCAGCACAAACCTATATGAATTTATTGAGGGGTTTAATGTCCAAAATGTGGTAACTTGTGAGGGGTTTAATGTCCAAAATGTGGTAACTTGTGAGGGGTTTCTACTGATTTGGTACCTCAGGAAATCTGCAGAAGACAAAGTGTCTGCAAACTATTCCAGCCAAATTTACCGCCAAATATCAAACAGTGCTTCACCCCCAGACAAGTGCCCAAACTGTAGTTTTTAAAACCATATCACTTCTGAGATTTTTCACATATATAGGCCCGCACATACATAGGTTTCTGGGGCCAGTCAATGAGGAATATCCATGGATTTTGCAGCTTTGTAAGAGGGTCTAGAGTGCTCTCACCCCACCCAGGAGGGTACATTGTCTTTATGTTTGTGCTTAAGAGTTGTATTTTAATTATGTGCATGTAACCACCTGATAGTTAAAGGTAAAGACTGCTCCCCGGTCCCCTTCAGTTATGTAAGGTTATTAATATTAATTATTAATACTCCTTAGGGGTGGGGCAGAGTCTACAAAAAGGGCAGTGTAGAAATAGCAGGAGAGTCCCCAAGAGAATCGAAAAACAAGGAACTGTTGGAACGTTAGGCCCGAAAACTGGATTCTACATGACCCTTTCGGTCATCCCGGGAGTTGAATGTAGTGACTGGGTAGTGACTGATCCCTTTGCTATGATAGTGCTGATCTTCAGCAGAAACTTTGACAAAAGGATTTACATGGCGCTTGCGGTAAAGGAACGTTGTTTGAAAGGCATTTTTATTAGCAGTTACCTACTGCAAGAATTGGGTTAGAGCCAGTAGAGACTAAATGAATTTGCAGCTGGTCACCATGGTGTTAAGCAGGGTGAACAAGAACCTAGAGGTACCGAAACGTTGAGAGCAGTCATTGTGAACATCCCTAAACAAGTAATGTTCAAGTTGTGTGCCTGTGTTTCACAGGACTATTTTAGTAAAGAATTGTTCCAGGACTTACCGGTAAATGACTCTGTGGTTTTGCAGCACGCGCCCTGGCCATCTCTCCAGTGCAAACACCTTAGTTCATGGTCATCCAGGGTGAGTGGGAGCCAAAGCAGACAGCTACTCCACGGCCGAGCCCCTGCCTTGCCCAAGACTGCTAAGGCGATATATGGCCGGACCTTCAGAGTTTAACCCCAGGCTGCAGATTTGCAGGAGGACACATTACATCTTAACAGAGGCCCCTATTACAATCCTCTTGTGGATACCAATCAAAATAGTTTAAAAATCTAGAGATGCAAGAGACAAAAGGCGCATAGGGTCTTATCTAAATAAAAAGGGGGTGGTAATGATTGTAGGTGCTCACCTGGGCTGGTTGTGTAAACCCACAACCAGTGTATACGGTAGTACAGCTGCCGCTGGATCCACACTTCAACGTGCAACGTGGCGCATAACCAAATCCAATGGACGGTGCTCCAATGATCCAAGCTGCAATAGGGAAGCCAGGACCACAAAAAAGTCTGATGTAATGATGTGTTTATTTCCGACGCGTTTCGGAGCTCGCTTAGCTCCTTCTTCAGGATACAATCATGCTGATTGATCCGTCCATTGGAGTTGTTTAATCCAAACAGTTGGTTCAACAGTCATTTTTATAACAATTCCAGTGTCCACAGCTTCATCTGCTCCAGAGAAGTATAACCCCAGGAGATAAGTCATGCTGGATATATTGTTTTGAAATTGTGCATATTTGCATGAAATATTGAAAATGGACCGAAAAATATCTACAGGGAGATCTTCACAATAGAACACAAGTCACATTCACAATAGTCCATTGATACTTTTCATCATACAAATCCCGTAAACTCCTAATAAAAGCGTTAACCATAAATGACAGTTGCCAGCTGTCTACATAGATATTTTATATATTATACAATGTATAAATTTGGGGGGGAAGATTCTGTTTCCATTATTTTATATTATCCAAGAGATGGTTTGTACGAGTTTTGCAATAAATTGTGTATCAAGAAACTAGTTTTTGAATTGAGCATTGTTACTGATGAATATAAGAAAGTTCTTCCGATAAATGGATTTTTTATACCTTTTGCAATTTATTTTTCTTTAAGAGATCAGTTAATAATATTGCAGCCCTTTAATTACATGTCTTTATGCATACCTTTTTTAAAAGGTGGAGTTGCTTATGTTACAATAGGGAGAAATTCAATAAAATAATTGTCATTCACCTTGACATTTTGCCTTTTTTTCCCCCAGAGTTATTTGGGGTTTTTGTTATCTTGATGACGGCATGCTCCGGTAAATGAATGTCAATATTGTGTATAAACACAGAAGGTCTGCCACTGGAGATAACCTTTTTCATTTGCAATGGGAGTCTACTAGAGCCGTAGCTAAGGGTTTGGTCCAGGGTGGAGGTGGGGGCACGAAAAACCTATATGTGCCCCTAACCGGAACTACAGTGGTGCACCCTAATGATGGATGTGGGAGAACCTCGTTGATAGAAAAAATATTTTCTATACAAGGACCATTGCTGATATTGCTGCTATACGGTGACTGTATAGTGGTAAATACCAGTCCTATAACAGATTAAAATACAGTTATTAATGTGACTTACAAATTACAATATTTCTGATGGCGTCATTCGCTTTTCCAGTTTTTCCATGTGGCCCAGACTGACCCGATATCTTCTCCAGCCACGACTCGTCTACAGAGATTACAACAAAGACATTTGACTTCTCACATTTCCAGACCTGTCCCATCTATTTCCAACCTGCTGATACCCCAGTACTGAGCCACTGCTGCTATATGTGTCCATATTACTATACCTGCTGTGCGGTACTGCCCCTCTAGATGGTGAAATTTATCTGTAGAATATTTTAATGCTCTATGCAAATGTCCCAGAAGAGTGACCATATTTTGCTTCCTAGAAAGTAATAATGCCTTCTATGTGCTCCTTTGATAGTCACAGCCAGCAAAGCTTTTGAAGTTCAGATTCAGCTCGCCGAATTAGCATATGTTCGGTGAACTTCCGAATCCCATGCAAACCAATGGGAGCCAACAGTAAGGCCATAGGAAAGATCTTAAAAACGGCCAAAACAGGCCAAATTAGGGGCAGAAACCAGGAAAAGTGCCATCTGTTCCCCAGATTTAAATTATTTATCATAGGGCATTATGGATGCATGAGATAAAACCTGGCCCAGAATTGGATGCATGAGATAAAACCTGGCCCAGAATTGGATGCATGAGATATCACCTGGCCCACAAATGTAAGCTTCAAAAATTATCAGAACCAGGGAGATGAGTGACAAGTGTAGGCATGGTGCTCAGAGAGCCTTGGTAAATTCAGGAAACAGACCAAAAAAGGAAATTCCATGACGAGTGTCCACATTTCCAAAAATTAGGCCAGATACCACCAAAGCGGCATCAATTGACCCAGATTAAAAATTGTGTAATGGTGTGGCCTCCATGCATGGCACAAGGTCTGGGACAGGACCTGGCCTTGTATTTGAAAATTAAACATTGATTAGGAAAATGTGGATGAGTGACAAATGTAGGCATGGTGCTCAGAGAGCCCTGCTAAATTCAGGAAACAGAAAAGAAGGAAACCCCAGGAAGTGTCTCCACAGGTCCATACATTAGGGCCAAATACCATGAAAGTGGCATCAATGGGCCCAGAATAGAATTGTATAATGGCGAGATCAATTCAGTATACTGAAAAGTACAACATCACATAGTCTGCCTAGTCTATTGGAGTATAAAGGTCCTTGGAGATCCATGACTTGTTCATCTTGATGAAAGTTAGGCTGTCTGATCCCTCAGGGGACAGCCGGATGCACTCATCCATCAGGACACCACCAGAAGCGCTGAAGACACGTTCTGAGAGAACACTGGCTAATGGGCATGACAATCTCCAAAGAATGAGTGGCAAGCTCAGGCCACTCTTCCATTTCTGAAGCCCAAAATACAAAAGGGTCCAAACACCTTTCATGGCATGGATATTGAGCTCTTGATACGGCTGCACAATCCTCTCCAAGTGTTTACTGTGTGTCAAACTTGTATTCTTTTTTAAACCAGCCCATCTACCGGCAGACCTTAGACAAATGACTCCCAGAAATTACTTCTGACAGTTAAACTTCTGCTGCTAATGTTTCTGCGTTGACGACTGAGCGTTTTCCAGGTTGGAGGTGTAGATCTGAAATAAGTACTGTGTCCCTCATAACTGTCTTGGAGAAAACCAGTCCGAAGATTGTCTATATGCACTTTTGGAAACTCCAGCAAGTGCTTGTCCCTGTCCATGGTGGGAAGCATCAGGCTAAATGTACTCTTGTACCATGGATCTAACAGTATGGCAATCCAGTAGTCGTCGCTTATTCGAATATTAAGAATACACTGTGTGCATAATTATTAGGCAAGTTGTATTGTAGAGGATTATTTTTATTATTGATCAACAACTATGTTCTCAATCAACCCAAAAGACTCAAATATCAACTTAATATTTTTGGAAGTTGGAGTGTTTTTTTTTTTTAGATTTGGCTCTTAGGAGGATATCTGTTTGTGCAGGTAACTATTACTGTGCAGAATTATTAGGCAACTTAATAAAAACCAAATATATTCCCATCTCACTTGTTTATTTTCACCAGGTAACTAATATAACCGTGCAAAATTTAGAAATAAACATTTCTGACATGCAAAAACAAAACCCCAAAATAATGAGTGCCCAATATAGCCCCCTTCCTTTATGATGACACTCAGCAGCCTCCATCCATAAATTCTGTCAGTTGCTTGATCTCTTTATGATCAACATTGCGTGCAGCAGTCACCACAGCCTCCCAGACATTGTTCCCCAGAGGTGTGCTGTTTTCCCTCCCTGTAGATCTCACATTTTAGGAGGGATCACAGGTTCTCTATGGGGTTCAGATCAGGTGAACAAGGGGGCCATGTCATTATTTTTTCTTCTTTTAGACCTTTACTGGCCAGCCACGCTGTGGAGTAGTTGGATGCATATGATGGAGCATTGTCCTGCATGAAAATCATGTTTTTCTTGAACGATACCGACCTCTTCCTGTACCACTGCTTGAAGAAGTTGTCTTTCAGAAACTGGCAGTAGGTCCGGAAGTTGAGCTTCACTCCATCCTCAACCCGAAAAGGTCCTACAAGTTCATCTTTGATGATCCCAGCCCATACCAGTACCCCACCTCCACCTTGCTGGAGTCTGAGTCGGAGTGGAGCTCTCTGCCCTTTACTGATCCAGCCTCTGGCCCATCCATCTGGCCCATCAAGAGTCACTCTCATTTCATCAGTCCATAAAACCTTTGAAAAATCAGTCTTAAGATATTTCTTGGCCCAGTCTTGACGTTTTATCCTATGTTTCTTGTTCAAAGGTGTTCGTTTTTTAGCCTTTCTTACCTTGGCCATGTCCCTGAGTATAGCACACCTTGTGCTTTTTGATACCAGTAACGTTGCTGCTCTGAAATATTGCAAAACTGGTGGCAAATGGCATCTTGGCAGCTTCACGCTTCATTTTCCTCAATTCATGGGCGGTTATTTTGCGCCTTTTTGCCCAGCACGCTTCTTGCGACCCTGTTGGCTATTTGCCATGAAACGCTTGATTGTTCGTTGATCACACTTCAAAAGCTTCACAATTTCAAGACTGCTGCATCCCTGTGCAAGACATCTCACAATTCTGGACTTTTCAGAGCCCATCAAATCTCTCTTCTGATCCATTTCGCCTAAGGCTGGTTTCACAGTGCAGTTTTTTCACTGATCAGTTTCCATCCAGTTTGTGTGCCAAAACCAGGAGTGTCTCCAAAACTCAGAACAGGTGTCCATCTTTCAATTATACTTTTTCTCTGCAAGTTCCTCTCCTGGTTTTGTCACACAAATCTGATGGACACTGATCAGTGAAAAAACTGCAGTGTGAAACCAGCCTAAGGAAAGGCATTTGCCTAATAATTAAGCACAACCCTCCTCATTATAGAGATGCACATCACCTGATTTACTTAATTGGTATTTGGCTCTCAAGTCTATACAGCTTGGAGTAGGACAACATGGATAAAAAGTATCATGATCAAAATACTCATTTGCTTAATAATTCTGCACACAGTGTATGGGCATCATGTTGCAGAAAGAAGGTGCTCATGTTTCTGATGCATCCAGGAGGCCAAAGTCTTGCTGGCAAACAAAGGGACTGGAGTAAGCTATCCAGTAACAGAAGTTGTCACTTGGCTTGGGATACAACAAGCCGGTGTTTGATCCATACAACTTTGGCGGCCGTCACACGCTACGATATAGATAACGATGTCGGATACGATGTCGGATTTGCACATCGTCCGAACGGTGTGTGTGATCGTTCATCGTACCGTCACACGCACAGATGTCGCTCATACGACTCCCCGATGCAGCGATCCAGCGGTCATATGAGCGATCTACTTATCATCTGTGCACATCGTTAGCAAACAGTCACACAGAAACCTCGTAAACGATGTTGGGGTAAATGTGGGCGTATTTGAAGGTAAATTGGAGCACATAGGCGTGCCACATGTATTACAAGGCGCGCCCCTCACTCCATCATTGGTGGCCAGTACTGACTGCTCATTGGTCAGATGTCTTTGGAAACTTGGAGGCCTAATTTTCCGAATGTCCTGTGATGTCCATGTGTAAACACGTTCTGCTATCCAAAAAACCTTATATGTCACTACCGAAAGGTAGAAACCGCTATCCCCCTTGTGCGCCGTGAACAATCCGAACACTTATGCGTTGGTCAATGGTTGCCGTTTTGGCGACCCATAAAGGACTGTCACCCTGTTGCGAGCTGTGTGTGCGGAATGTTTTTTTTTTTTTTTTTAAAGCGCATGTAAAGCGCATGAGTGTTTGCTTTGTACTGTTTATGATGTAATTTTTGGAAAGGTGTTGTACAAAGCGCATGTCTAGTCAAGCGGTATTGTGGGGAAACTGTATGACAATGCAAAGGAAGCAAAACGCTTCTCAGCATTCATTGTTCCAGGGGCCCTAATGTTTGTGACGTTCTCTACTCTGCTTTTCCAAGACTTATGTTGGGACCACCATATATGTGGGCCAACATATGTATGTGTGTATTTAATCAGGTTTCCTAAATACACTTTGTAGCAAATACCAAGTCCTTGGGCAAAAATCAGGGCCTTTTTGTTTATACGTTTTATCAAAAAAACGTACATTAAGCTGCCTCACCAACTTCACGGTAGGCCCTGGTCGAGACAGTCCTTACTCTGTCCCTAGGTGCTACGCTAAAATAATGTGACAACTGTCACAACGGCCTTTGGGGAGGTATGTGGGTCCTGGTCCCGCCCGTCTCTCACAGGACCCAGAAGCCGGGCCCTTCCGACCAAAAAAAAGTTAGTGACAACATGCACCAAGATGCAAAATCCTCCGGCCTATGTGACAGACAACAGGTATGTCTGCGACACATAGCTCCCCTCAAATAGGCAAGGCCTCGGCCTCTTCCAAACATTAACTTAGTGTTCCCTAAATCTGGGTTATGAAAATCAAATAACACATGTAGCAAATTATAAAGGGACACATGTCCTGGCTACAACCCTGAGCTTCAGGACACATTCGAACTGTGCAATGACAATTTACCCATGGCACACTGCTAACTACGGGAGGTTGTGTTGCCAGCTCACAGCCCCTGGACCATTAAAGTACTGGCAGTACCGGTCCCTCATCTCCTGTGCCTCCTGGCGGCTGCTTCCACGCCCTAATGGCTGTAGTCCTGCCATGTGTGGGTCATCAGCACGCCAGCCCCCCAACACCACCTCCCCAGTGCTGGAGTCAATGTGGTCTTCATAGTTTGGTGGTGTGTAGGCCTGGTGATCTCAGCGTCGGAGGAAATTATGCAGCACACAACAGGCCATAACAACGAGGTCAATAGATTCCAGTTTCATGTTAATGGCCGTGTGGGAAATCCTGAACTGGCTAGCCATAATCCCAAAGGCATTCTCCACCACTCGGCGGGCCCGGAAAAGGCGATAGTTAAAAATGCGTTGTCGTGCATTAAGATGCCTCTGGGGATATGGTTTCACCAAATTGGGATGGAGTGGGAATGCGTCATCCGCAAGGAACACAAAGTTCAGGTTTCCACAGGTGACATTTGTGGGCGGCAAATTGAGGCGCCCATTTTTGAGTTTCTGGCCAAAAGAAGATTGGTCAAAAACCCCCCCATCAGACACCCTCCCATTTGTTCCCACTGACACAGACATAAATTCATAGTTGGCGTTCACGACTGCCATCAAAACAATGCTAAAGTAGCCTTTGTAATTAAAAAAATAAGAGCCACTGTGGTGTGGTTGTGTGATTCTAATATGTTTGCCGTCTATGGCACCACCACAGTTCGGATATTGCCACTTATGGCTGAAGTCGGCGGCAGTGGCCAGCCATTCTTGTGGGTTTTGTGGCAACCGCATGTATGTAGGAGCATGACAGCGCAGTATAGCCTCACAGGTCTCCGATATCACTTGGCTAAGGAGCGGACGCGATATAGCTGACGAGTATTCCAAGTCCTGCATGCTGCGCCCTGTGGCGAGAAAGCGCAGTGTGGTGGCCAACCTCTCCTCCGCAGGCACTGCTGGACGCATTACAGTATCTTGGCGTGCGATGAGCAGGGTGACTGCACCCAGCAGGAATTGAAAGGACTCCTCTGTCATCCTCAGATAATTCTGGAAGTCCCGTGGGAAGTCGGCCCGAAGTTGGTGCACAAGGCGAATGTGTGAATGTTGATTGCGCTGCTGCAGCCACTCCCTGGTCCAGATGCGTCGTGGTCTCCTCCTGCGTCTCTCCACCCTCTCCTCCTCCAAATGTGCAGCCTCCACCAGCAAAGCAGCCCCCACCACGGCACGTTCATCCGGATTCATGCTGTTTAGAGGCAAAATGATGTTTACAACGGTGCCTACGCACAAACGTGGTTTGAATACAATGTGAACATTAAAAAAGGGACCACTAATGAGCATGACATTGGCGAAATATGTACAGGTGCACAACACATGTGGAAATGATGTTCTCAAACCCAACTACACATACAGTATTAATGAAGGTGTGGAGGAATTCCCCATGTTTTAGACGCCCAAATGCCTTTGTCACGAAAAATAAATCCCAAACAAGCCCTACACACACATGTAGATCACAACCAACATCACACTTTCTACAGCATTAAGAACGCAAATACCAAAAACATCAGACACATGGAGGACGATATGTATTGAGAAAGCAACACTACAGACACACAATAATAACTCACACGCAGTGGTCGCTGAGATGGCTGTCACTCAAATGTCAAGGCACCAAAAAGATGATGTATTTCCTGATGCCAAATATCCAACAGTGTAATGCTGTAGTGATCAAAGTTTCCTATCCAAAAAAAGGATAAATAAAACAATTTACAAGATACCCTATACAGCAGATGGGTGGAATTAACAGAAAACCTGGCATATCCATTTTGACAACGCTATAGTGTCCCCCATTCACAATGTTTCACATGCGGAATAAAAACATACATACCGGCAACAACTCGGCAGAAAACACATGTTGGTGTGAACGTCGCCTCAACATATACTTGCCACAGCCAATGACAAGGCGAAGCGTCCTCCAAGCAGGCGTGTCTCCTCGGCGCTAGCCCACACCCCACCACGATGGAACGGCCTACAAACAGGCGTGGTTGAAGCATTGCTGCACACCCAACGCCGAGGCTATGTTAGACGGCAGGCGTGCCTCCAAACGCTGGACCACACCCAACGCAGAAGTTACGTCCTATACCAGGCGTGGCACTTGCGAGGCATATGCATATCGCACCTGTGATTGTCAAACAGCTGTAGGTTCAATTAGGATAAATAGTGCATTGTCAACATGTGTGCCGGACCTGCTCCTTTGTGTGTCCCTTCACACAAGTGATTTTGAGCAAGCAGCTTCCACCATCTTTGAGACTTTCCTCATCTTTGAGACTTTGGACACTGTGTGTTATCAAGCCAAGGTATGTTTACATTATTAGATAACACAGACACATCTAAATGCTGGTTATTATATGCTAGTCCAGCCACACATTTGGATTGTCACTGTCACAACAGCACACATCCATGTGACTTGAACAAGAATCTTTGTACAAGCAAGTCTGCTCTGGTGTTTTGGAGCATTGACATTTCACATTGATCATGTCAGCTGACTTCTCATCCTGTGGATGTGAGTTTCACAGGGTTTTAACCATGGGCCCCTCTGATGTGTGCTGAATTGATTTATTATTTGTATTGCAGATGCCCCGCCCAAATAGGGATTTCGTGGCCGCCTTCATTGAGGCATACAGGGCAAACCCCTGCTTATGGCAAACCCGCAGTGTGGGATATAACAACAGGGCCCTCTGACTAGCGGCGTATGAAAAGCTGCTGGAGGTGTGTCGACAATATCTGCCAGGCCAACAGCTGGACATCGAATTTGTCAAGCGAAAAATCCAGTCTCTAAAGACCGTATTTACTAAGGAACATAAAAAGGTCCAGGAGTCACGACGATCCGGAATGGCCGCAGAGGACCTCTACGTACCCACACTGTGGTACTATGATATGCTGCTGTTTACTTTGGAGCAGGAGCCGCGGCCAGTGCTAGAGAGTGAGGCGTTCAGCCAGCCACCAGTGGCCAATGCGGAAGATGCCGTGGACCATGAAAATGTAAGTCGGTGACCTATGCCACTGCTAACACAATTCTCACAGCATAATCATATTTGGCTACATTCATATCCATGTTTTGAAGGTTGAGAAGGCAAAACTCCACCAGATTGGCCTTCCATCTTTCTTGAGGCAGTTTCCATCTCCTAAAATTGTAGCAATCACTCCATTTGCACCCAACTAGTGTGTGTTGTGTTATTGTCCCAAGCTGTAACGCCCTGTCAGGACATCTTTGCAGGACATCAGGCACAGTGTGGTGTAGTGACATACATGTCACTTTCTCCTTCTTTTGTAAAAAGATCCAAAAAGTTTACTGCTATGTTTGCTGATCTGTTCTGCATTTCCACATGTAGGATCCGCTTGAAGGGCCCTCTTCGGGGTCACAGATGACCACACCGGACCAACCGGCAGCTGGGCCCGTTCCTGAGGGCGCATCATCCGCCAACCGGGCCTCTCTGTCACTGCCACGTCCCCGGGCCCGAGAAAGAAACCCATCACCCTCCTCAGCCAATGAACTGGTGTCCCTGGCGCAGCAGGTTTTGACGCAGCAGGTCCGTGAGCCACAATGCGCCTTTGCGGGACTGGTGAACGAGCGGCTCCCTACGTTTGACCCGGAACAAAGGGTTCATGCCGAGCTGGTCATGCTCCTGGTAATGGAGCAGGCCCGTTTGGGAACCCTGAATGCCGCCTCCACTTTCCCTGCTCCCATTCCCCAGCCACCCGCCAACCTACAGGGCTGGCATTACCATGGCCCTCCCCATTACTCCCCTGGCCGGAGATCTGCACGAGGCCATTACATGGCTCTGCGAGGCAGGGCTGGTTTGGTCCCACATCCACGGGCCGACACCAGCTTCCACCATGCAGACCAATATGGGGAAGAGCCCCATTATGAGGATTTATAGTTTGGTGTTTTTTTTGTGTTTTTTTTTTTTTTTCCTTTGGGTATGTCCACCCACCAAGTGTTGTTTTTTTTTCCCTTTAAAACCCACAATATGATGGTATTTTGTTTACAAATGTTATAGTGTCCCTTTTTGTTTTGCGCACTAATGGATGGATGTTCCGAAATTTCTTTTTGACAAAAATATACGGTACTTTCTGTTCACACTGGTTAAATGTGTTGTCCGTGATTGTTGCATTCTTGTTTCAACAAAATACCTAATTGTTTGACGATCAGCATATATAGTAGCCCACATGCTGTATCTAGCACTACCTACATATGTAGAGGGGCATTATACTTAAATGTTTGGTCTTGAGCAGTAGCCTTCACTAATTATAGGGTCACCCAAAAGCCCGCCCAGGTGGCCTTAACATCATTGTATTTATTGCCAACATTGTTAAAACTTATTGTGCCTGGAGTCACCAGCTCTTAGATCTCGACGGAGTGAACCCACATTTTGGGTGAGGGGGTAAGAGCATTTCCAAACTACAATCATCACTTTCCTAAAAAAGGATGTGTGCTTGCTTGGAGGACATACAGCATGCTCACAATGTGCACCTTGTGTTAGAACATGTGTTATTGACCCCTTCCTCTGCCTCAACCTGTTTAGGCAATGTTTTGACCTTGATGGCCTTAAAGTCCAACATAAACCTCCCATAATCTTTACATGTATGTGTGCTTAGATCAGGGGTGGGGAACTCCAGTCCTCGAGGGCCGCAAACAGTGCAGGTTTTCAGGATTTCCTTAGTATTACACAGGTGATAACATAATCACTTGCACTGGTGAAGATTCCAATCCCTGTGCAATACTAAGGAAATCATGAAAACCTGAACTGTTTGCGGCCCTCGAGGACTGGAGTTCCCCACCCCTGGCTTAGATCAAGGGAATGACAAAGATTTGTATCAACATTTTATTGTTTGTTCAAAATGTGGCATACCGTGCACACCAAGTACACCTTGTTTTTTGAGTGTAGGAAGAACCCCAACTCACTTGTGAAGGTCCAAATGTTGGACACTATAAGAAAAGAGGCCAACGTGGTAGCCACAACACACTCCCTATGGCCCAAATGTTGGACACTATAAGAAAAGAAGCCAACGGGGGAGCCACAACACACTCCCTATGGTCCAAATGTTGGACACTATAAGAAAAGAGCCCAACGGGGGCAAATAAGGAAAAAAAGAACAATGCCAACATGGCAAGAAAACGCATATTGGGTCCAACATGGACAACAGTCCTTCAGGTCCGGATGGACCCTGCAAGTGTCTATTTGTCACCAGATTATGGGAGGCCACCATGTCCTTGATGTAGGGCAGCCAGCATCTCCCGCAAGCGGACCACGTCTTGGATATGCCGCTCGATTGCCAACTTCAGCTGTATGGCGAAATCCAAGTGTGCCCGGATCACGTCATCCAAAGTAGGGACACCTGTATTGGGATGATGACCACAGTTACAAAACAACAGTCATTGTGGATAGTTTAAAATTTAAAAAGAACTATGCTCCTTACCCTCGTGCTCACCATCCTCAGCACTATCAGGGGTTGATGGGGACGCACTTAGACTCCAGCCTGCAGCACCTGCACGTTCGCCATCTGCACAAACAGTATGGGCAAAAATAAATGCACACTCTGACAATAATAAGGGAAGATAGGGCCACGTCACACATACAGATCTCACGGCTTATATTTTGAATTGATCTCTGTTTCCAGTGAAATAATGGACACATTGTTCCATTTGGACCAAGCCACAACAAGCAACAATGTATCCATGATTTAACTGCAACCACAGATATCTGAACTATATCTGCACAATTATCTGTGTGTGTGATGTGGCCCATAAACACAACACTCAATACAGTAGGCATGGTGTATGCCCCACAAATATGAACTTACCACCATAGTCCTCCAAGTGTGGGTCCCGATCATCCACCGCCATCTCCTCCTGGCCAGGCCCTGTTGAGGAGGACACGGTGTCGGGCTCTGTCGCCCACATCTCCTCCTCGGCAGGCCCCGTTGGGGAGGGCACTGGGTCCGGCTCAGCAGCCAACATCTCCTCCTTGGCAGCCGCGGTTGTGGAGGGCACCTCCTCGTCATCCGTGTCTGGGGACATGGCGACCCCTGGGCTAGCCACCGAGCTGGACAGTGTGGCAGGTGGGGGAACTTCTGGGCTCTGCGGCCACATGACGTGGCCGGGTGGCAATAATGGCCCTGGGCTGGAGGGTGGCCAATCATCCAGGGCAGGCTCTTGGACAGAATCCTCGCCCTCCTGTGGGCATGGTGGTGAGGAGATGTCATCATCCTCCTCCATCCATGGCTGGGAGGAGTTGCCAGAAGCCTCCTCCGTCCCCGACTGGCCGGACCACTCCTCGGTCTCCTCATGGCCGGCAGCCGATGGCAAGTCCTCCTCATCATGGCCGCCATTACTAGGGGTGGATGGTGTCCCTGGCGCCGGATGTTCCGGTGGGTTAGGTGGTCCACCTGCAGATGGCCCATGGTGGCCATCTTCCGAAGATGAGTCCGCAGCATCTGTATTTGTAAGCACAATGAACAAGCTTTTAGGAGAAAGCTTCAAATAATTGTTGCCTATCTTTTTAATTGTGTGCCTATTGTCTTTCCAACATTACGAAATCTGGGACAAGGTCATGTTGGATGCATGCACTGTGGGTAGAACACAGTATGTTGACTGACAGGAGGTCGACTACTCTGGGAAGATAGGTTTGCTGTTGCCCACATACAGCAACACATGGTTCAGGTATGTGTGTTGTAGTTTAGGTACGGGCAGAAGCTGATGGTGTTTGGACTGTGGCTGTCTAGTCATGTGGGTCAGGTGCGATTGTTCTTTATGGTCAAACATCATGGTGTGTCTATCTTGTCCCCTCTGTACGGTGCCACATCTGTGGGCCACTGTCTCATGGTTTGTTTTTGGATGAGCCATATGTCTCCAAAAACAATTGTCAGTGTGGATTCAGGTTAGGCACTAAAATAGCGAGGTTACGGGTGAGTGCGGGCTCACCATTTGTGCTGCACATGACTGGTTTGCCCATACTCAGGTTTGTGTGCGAAACCACAGGCAATGGAAATTCTTCTCACATGAACATGGTGCGTCAATACCCAGTAAAGAAATGTATGTTGATTACCATTCATTCTTGATTTATCCTTTCCAAAGTGTGTGACAATCAGCAATCTGCCAATGTTTTGTATTTTGACCAAGGTTTCAGGCAGCATGGCAAGGGGAGGTAGTGTCCAGTCGCCAGTACTATATGTCACCTGGACTACACAGTCCATCCCCTTCCCATGATGCCTGGGCCCGGCATTGAATAAATGTCAAGATGCAGCCTGAAGAGTGTATTTAATTTAGCTAAGGTTTCAACCGGTTGTTAAATTATGTTTTGGGAGTTTGAGGTTGGGCGACCAGCCCAAAGTGTAGGGCCTGCCTCCAAATTAGGCTGACCTCACACTTGCACATGCCTATGCACCGTTTGGCCGAGCCATGTGCAAGCCTCTGCATGCAGCCGGCAGACCTAGCCTTTGTAATGGTTCACACGGTGTCTGCAGATGCATGCAGCCCGCCATGCACTCCCATTGGCCACCATTACAGGTTGCATTCCCGGTGTGGACGGGAGTGTGTAATCTGTGGCCATGGATACGCATGCGCACAGATCAGTCATGGGGGCCAATGGGAGCACAGGGGTGTGTGCAAGCATCTGCAGACACTATGGGAAGCATTTTTCGGGATTTCTCTGCTGTCTGCATGCAGAGGCTTGCAGATGGCTCGGCAGGACGCTGCAGAGCCATATGCACCTGTGAAGGCTGCCTCAACGCAGAATATATGGTACCACACTATCCTAATATGTTTGGAGACAGTGCTGTCTAGTTTGGTACATGTACATGTGCAGATGTGTGTTTGGGTCCAACAGTTACTCACCACGCAGCCGGGCAATCCTGGCACGGATGTCCACTATGCGGTCTGGGCACTTTAATTTCAGATCCGCAATCTTATGCTGGATCTGCTTTGGACTCCTCGCAACCCCCAGCTGCCGGAGCAGGGCACGCTGGATCTTGCGTACAGTGCTGCGGTTACGTAGCCTGGGGTGCCGGTGCTGATGGTGGCACCAATAATCCAACCGATCACAATGATCAATGAGGATCAGGAGCTCGGCCATCCCCCACATTGCAGCGCGATGTGCGGCAGCCATGACTGTGCTGCAATGTGCATGGGAGGAGCTAGCACCTTGCAGGCGGAATGAAAGTGAAAGCAACTTTTAATGACGTCAATACGTTCGCTTGCGTGGCTTATTAAGATTTAAAGGCACCGTACGCGCCATGACACGGCCATAAACACTTATGCGACACCTAGGGGCCAATAACCAGGGGCCGTGGCGTAACGCAACGTTTTGCGATACGTACAGCAATATCGTTGTGGTGTACGACAGTGTGCATACTATATTGAGTCTGTAACATAGTATAATTTTTTTAGCTTTGCGCACTTGTGTGGGGCCGTAATTTGAAAGGAACAAGTCATGATGATGCAAAACGGCGCCTATGTGTAGTGCTGAAGTGACAGCTCTTGCAAAATGGCGCCCTGTGAATGAACAACCAGTGGGAACGCAGGAGCTTCCACCAATAGGATCTGAGGTTGCGCCAGCCAATCGTAACGCATGAGGGTTAACGAATCACTACTGAGGAGGCGTGACACAGGTGAATTCCTGGCACGCCTACGTGTTAGATTTCGGCATCGCTCAATTCACAGCTTTCAAACGATATCGTTCATTTACACGCATCAATTGTGCTTATCCACTGAGCCGACATCGTGAGATATGAGGTCCGGATCTCATATCTCGATCTTACGATCTGATCATTTCTCGTTGGACGTGTCTTGCCGTCACACGCACAGACATCGTTCGAGCGATGTTTAATCAGGCGCGTTCGAGCGATATCTTACCATATATCGTTGCGTGTGACAGCCGCCTTACATATATATATGGTTCTCAGCACCCATCTTGAATATACAGGGCTCAATCTCACCCCACTTGTGGTACAAGTCACGTCTAATAATTTACCTTGGTGTGGCACTCCGGAGTCCAGTTGCCACAATGGCATTGCCTCCCTCAGGGGGTAATGTTGTGCTTGATAGCAAGGTGAGGTATCCACAGAAGGTAAGCCCACAGCATGCAACACTTTCCTGACTCCAGACCTGAAGGTGGAGCTCTGCAAACTGAGTTCAGGGGAGCTTCCCTATAAATTCAGGTTTTGGGCAGTGTTAGTTAGTTAAGTTCCTAAGAGGACTGTGAAGATGTACTATGGACTGGAGCAGGTAATGCTTGTCCCGAGACAGAGACTAGCAAGCGTGAGGGACCCGTAGGTGTGGGTCTGAGGAAGGAGAGGATCAGACCTGGGGAGTGGAGCCAATGATCGGGCTCACCCCAGTGCATAGTGCCAGAGGCGGACACCGGAGTCCGAGGTTGTGAGGGTATTCCAGGCCCAGCAGCAAAAAACGGAGGGCGGGAGATTCCAAGTCTCCCGGCCACAACAAAGCCCATGAGGCAAAGCAGCATTGTAGAGCTTAGGGACAGTAACCAGAGGAGTGGTGCCCAGGAAGGGCTCGAGCTGCCTGAAATACGGGTGAGAGACTCTACGCAGGAGGAGAGGGTCGCAGCTAGCTATAGGCAGCCAGGATCAGCCAAGAGTACCGCAAAAGGGAGGCCTTAGAAGTCACCTGGTGAGGAGATCCCAAACTTGCTTCCAGGCCACCCAGATTCCCAACATCTCTTGTGGACAATACCAATGGGGACTAAATCTGCTACTACTGCCAGTAAAGGTAACGGAGACTACGTGTGTACTGTGTGTCTATCGGTAATTCTGCGCCCTCAGTCCTGCACTTCAATGGCCTACCACCACCATAGACTTTACCGATTGCCATGGGGAAATCCTCCAACCGAGGCAAGCAATCCCATCATCCCCAAAGGTCCTGCACTGCAGCATCAGCCATCAATAGCCGACCACCAATAGCCGACAACCATCCCTAAATCCATATTCCCCGTACTTTGACACCGCCAGCGTTACGGAGCTGGGTCACGGAGCCGGGTCTCGACCCCCGTGACTTGCCCAGCCAAACTGTTAGCCCAGTTCCGAGTGCCACACGGCCGGGTAGAGACAGAAACGTAGCCCTAAATGGTGGAATAAAGATCCTTTTATGGAAATACCGGCTGTGTAAAGCACTGTCTTCTATCTGTGTGTGGCCCTCTGGGACGGGGTACTCGGTACCGGACCGGGGGTAGCACTGGGGATGATCACGGCGGTCTTGGTCCGGACCATGTTCCGAGCCCCACATGTAAAAGGGGGTATTTACAAGGGATATTGTTTGTCGTCATGCCACCCAAGGGTTGTGGTCAACGAGGGGACCACCGCTGCAGCGTAGCTCTGTCAGGAGGATGGATGGATGGATGATGCTGCAACAAAGTGGATGAGCCCGCCGTGGGTCGGGCTGCTCCTGACAGGGTGATGAAGAGTTCTGTTGCAGGGAATCACTCACAGAGACTTGAGCAAGGTTAACCAGGTTTTACTTGCACGTACTACAGTACAAACAGTTCCAACGTTACAGTTCTTAACACAGTCACTTTACACAGGTAACTCTGGACACTCTGAACCCCTGCAGCCAGGTTATCTTCCTGTGACCCCTCACTCTCTCTGCAACCATTCCAGCTTTCTTTTTCTGTACTCTGTCCTTCACTGTGGGTTGTTTGGCGGTAGCTCAGTCCCTTGTCTGACTTCCCCCTGTGTGTGTGGGTGGCAATCCGGGTCCTATACGCTGCTGTGCCTCCAACCCGTGTTGTAGGAACTCGTTGGTTCCCCGTCGGTTTGTCTGGGGATCCAGCGTATAGCTGTGGTCCCCCTCAGAGCCGACACTCTGGTCCCAGCCTAGCCTTGGGTAACCCTGTCTTGCAAGGGATTACCAGGCTAGTTCTGACCTGTGTGACTATCCGGGTATGCCAGGGAAGTCCTTCTCTCAGTCGTTCCCCTCCCCTTGACTCCCGGGTCATGGAGCAGGCTTTCTCTGCATGGAACAGTGTCTCTGTGGATTCTGCGCTCTCCGGGCAACCCGGGACCATCAGGGAAGTGTCTTTCTGTCATCTTGATCTGTTCTGGTCTTTACTTCTCAGCCTTCCTCGGCCTACTCGATCTTTACCACTCGGCTCACTCTGACCTACTGCCTAACCCTTCCTCGTTCCCCCTTTTTGTACCGGTCTGTCACCTGACCTACCTTCTCACCCACTTTCCTCTAAACCCTACCACCCCTTGCCCGCCTAGAGTCCCGGGCTCCGGGTTGGGTGTTGTGCTCCTGTGGGTGTGTGTGCTGAGGGTGTTTGCTGCACAAACTGTCTCCTATCTGCCTGGCTGCAGTTCCCCATGTGGCCTCCTGGTCGTAGGGGCGCCACATTTACACGTATGTATCAAAAGTTCAATAAACTATCCCTGAGATGGCCATGTGGACTGAAAAATAAACATATAGATCTTGAAAGAAAGGGGCAAAAAACGAATGCGAAAAAATGGAAAATCATCTAGTTGTGAAGGATTTTACAATTTTATAAAAATTCCAAAGAATTTTATATTTTTTTTTAAATTTGGGAAAATTTTTGTCATAAAATAAAAAATGAAAATAAATCATAATATATTAAAAGCTAATTGATTTATAGTGTGCAGGGTAAGATTAAATTATTCTGATAAGTCTCTCATAGTACAGAGCACATTATTGATATATTGTTTATTTCTTGGACATCAAATCTATTATTCATTTATATTATAAAAAACAAAATAGAAAAAAAGACATCATAAGGCTTTATGATCTCTTTTTTCTAATGTTTTTTATATACAAGGCAGCTTTTATTGGCTCAAAGCAGGAAAGTCAATGTCATAATGTAGATTTGATAATTTTGCAGCATGTGTGACATGATGATTATCAAAGGAAAAGTTATTTTTTTTATAGAATAATTATTTTTAATTTAAATTATTTAAAAAATTGAATGGTAGATCCAATGAAAAAAGCTTAATAATAATAATAATAATAATATAATAATTATTAATAAAATGTATATTATAATATAAATTTAAAACGTGGGCAGGTAAGTGAATATTTACAATAGTGCGTTTAATAGCAAGCATATATGATAATACTGGTAATTAAACTAATTCTTCAAATAAATAATTTCCATCCTAAATTTACGGTATGTTTTGGAGACAAATTATATTATTATTATACTTTATTACTTTTGGATATTAATTACACTAAAAATGATTTTATTTTTAAATAATATCTAGAAGTTTAACAGAATGTTGTTTTATTATGTAATTTTAGGATTTTCCAACATGAAGATTTTTTCAACTTTTATTTCACAGTTTTATGCCTGTTTCCCACATCCGTTTGTGGGCGGGGCATGTAGCCATGTGTCAGACGTGTGACGCATGTGTGCTGTTCGTGTGCTATCCGTGGATACCATACTGACTCACCTGTCAGTGCATACTCACCTGCCTCCAGCGCCGCTGCTCCTCTCACTTCCGGTCAACTGTCAGGCTCAGTAAAGTAAATATTCATGAGCCTAATGAGCGGCGCAGGAAGAGAGAGGAATAGGGATGGGCGAATCTACTCGTTACTACCCGCTACTCTGCGAGTAGTAGGGTACTCAGCCGACTCCTTACTCAGTTTCATTGCGATTACTCGCACAGTAACGAGTCCAATGAAAATCAATTGTAAATTATATTCCTCTACTTCTTTGAACCGGATTGTCCAGGATTGTCCCGGTCAGATTCAATCAGGTACCATAGACATCAATGTTTAATGTACCCGGATCTGTACAATCCGTTTAGTCCCGGTATAAAGAATCTGCTTAAAGCGGTCATGGACTCCATGTTAATCCAGTTCAACCTAACATGTTTGCTATGCAGCCAAACTGTCCCTGAATCGTTACAAAACCTAACCGGTAACCAGATATCCGCTGTCAGCGGCGAGTATTACAAGCGGGTCTACTCCTGTATTTTGTATTCGGTACTCGCCGAATATAGAATATGTTAATGTTACGAGACGGAGACAGCCTAACATGTTAGCTATGAAAAAAGTGAAGAGCCAGCCCAGCATGTTATCCAATCATAGTCAGTAATGCCCCAGCCATGTTGGTTGTGGCCTTAGTATTATTGGCTGCTGTCCATAGTGATGCCTATGTCATGTATGACAAGGCAAGGCTGTATATAAGCCTTGCCCCCACCATTTTGGGCACATTCCTAAGATGATCTGAGCTAGTGTAGGGAGAGTTGCAGAAGTTCCTAGGGAGTGTCAGACAGTGTAGGAAATCCACCTCGAGATTCCTCACATTTAACCCAAAAGCTCTTGTGAGAGCTACCAGGACGGAGGAGTACTATATAGGACTGTAGGCAGGAGCAGCCTTGCAGTTCCACACAGCACCGACCTCAGAGCTTAGCTCACTCAGCTTTCCTCAGAGCTGAAATCAGAAGCTAAGAATTTTTTTTTCCAGCAGATAACTTTGGGGTCATATTTACCCCTGCAGCTTAATATTTGCTAGGGACAGTGCATAGCTGCTCTGCTACCTGACAGCATGCACGGTACCATCTAGTGGTGACGCAGAGAGCACCACAGTACACCTTGGTGACTGCTTTTGCGCACTAACTAATTTTTTCTGGGCCAGGTCCGGGAACCCTTCAGATTGAAAAAAACGGTCAGGTTAAATACGGTTACATAGACCGTCATGTTAAAACAAATCGGATTGTCCCGGTCCGGTTCAAGCCGGTTAACTTTAACATGACTGTCTATGGGACCGGATTGAACTGGTCCAGTTCAATCCATTTTTTTTTAACTATTCTTTAGAAGCCCGCGGCTTTTAGCTGCTGGCTTTTACAAAATAAAATGGGGAACTGCAGGTTTTTCCTCTGCTGCCAGACCCCTTTATGGGGTCCAGCAGCAGAGGAATCGCTGCAATACTCGCTTCGCCATTCATTTACATTGGACCTGCTAGACTCGCAATCTGTAGCGAGTATCAGGATCCTACTCGTTAGAGTCTAGCGAGTCCGAGTAATTTAGTATTCGTCTATCCCTAGAGAGGACCTGTCAGCGCTGGAGCGAGGAGAGTATGAAATGCGAAAGTTTGTTACTTTCGTCCGTGGTCCATGTACACGAATGTCACAAGGATGACATCTGTGTGCATGAACGTTTTTGCCCAAAAGCGGTCCGTGCTTCTGCATAAAAACGGACATGTCGCCGTGTGGAACACACGGACACGCATCTGCTCCACACGGCGACACAGTCCGTGTGCAATTACGGACATGTGAAGGGGCCATAGGGGATCATGTGTCCCTGTATGTCTTTGCCTCTGGCATTTTTCGGCACAGACCACACACGTGCCGGAGGCATGGACATGTGAATGAGGTTTGTAAGTTACAAAAATAAAATATCTTGAAATGGAGTTGCAGACAGGTCAGTGAATGAATGGAGAAAAAGGCTAATTGTTCTCTGGTGCCTTTATGGTAATTAGCCCTTCATTTTGTATGCACACCCCTGTCTTTCAAATGAGGCATCTAATTGGTTGAAGTAAAAAAAACTAAAGTGAAACCACACCAATCAGTGGCCTCGGGCTGGGAGGGTCACTGCTCCAGAGAAGTATAAAGGCAGCAGTCAAATCCATTAAGCACCTGTTGCCAGAAGCACCTAAGACCAAATCATCTTCCAGCTCATCAGAGATCTACAAGTCTTCATCAGTCTCATCGGAGAGCACAGAGATGGAAGCATTTTATGACAATCTCAGCATGATCAACCATCAGAACTCACCTTCAACACCAATGGCGGCCAACTCTGGAATTGGGGACTATCCAACTTCACCCAACCCTTTCTTATTCCTTGATGGACCAGGAGCCAGCAGTATGCCTAGCTATGTCTATGGAAGCGACTCAAGCTCATATGTCCCTCCTTCTTATGGGGCTCAGAGACCATTTCTACCAACTTTGTCAGGTTTCAACGGTCCAGATCTTGGTTGGTTATCTCCAGTTTCTCAGGAGGAACTTCGGAGTATAATGAGGCCTCCGCTTTCTTACTCGGCTCTGATTGCTATGGCAATACGAAATTCTCCAGAAAAGAAACAAACCCTGAGCCAGATATATCAATACGTGGAGGACAATTTTCCTTATTATAAGAAAAATAAAGCCGGATGGCAAAATTCAATCCGGCACAACTTGTCTTTGAACGACTGCTTTAAGAAAGTGCCAAGAGATGAGAACGACCCAGGTAATTAGATGACTGCAATATTCTAATTATTTATATTTTTAGTCACAGTAGTATTTGTATTTTCCATCGAATCCCCCTTGGTTTTGTATTCATTTTCTTTTTTAATTCATAATATATCATCTATTAATTCATGGAGATTCTGCCCTGAAATGGCCCAAGTGTAACCAATCATCATAGAAACAGTTGAGCAGAAAATGTAACTGAGTATTCTTGGTTAAATTAAATTTTTTTCATAAGTCTATTGAATTTTACATAGATTTTTGCAATCTTTCCTTTACAGTACTTAATATTTTAGTAAATAGTTTTTTTTGCATTATTACTTTTAAGATATTTTGAACAATATTCATAATACTTCTAGCATTACTATATTTTCATTTACAAATTAATATTTCATTATGTTTTTTTAAAATGTTTAGGCAAAGGCAATTATTGGACCTTGGATCCAAACTGCAAGAAAACATTGGACAATGGGAACTTTCGCCAGATCAGAAAGCGCCGGTCAAAATCCAGCAAGACCGACGCTAAAGAGGAAGAAGGTCCCTCGGCTCTAGAGAGGAAAGATGGTGACAGCCCATCTACGGTGACCCCATCATCCCAAGATGTGAAAGCCTACTCAGACTTTCGGATGGGCACATCTTTGCCAGGAGTCAGCTCTACCCCTTCTTTGAACTTTGTTACCAGTATGACCTCCTCTATGGACTCCAGCTTGCCAAACCGTCCGACGTCTCTTGGTCTTGCCAATGAACTCTCCCAGAGGGACATGCCTGGAATAAGCGGTTACACCACAGGCCCTATGATGGAACTATCTTCAAATTTGCAGGACCCTTTACACCTCAACAGAGGCCCCTATTTCAATCCATTCATGGATTCCAACCAAAGCCGCCAATTTGACAGCCATTACTATAATAATTTCAGTATGGACAGTCTACTCCAGTGAAGGCGGCATAGTATGATGCCAAAAGCTACACCATGCTGCCCACTGTAGCCGGATATCTATTTATCTATATAAATGTATTATTTTTTTAGGGGGGGGCTGTCAATGTTTATCTTAGAAATTCCATAGAACTTTTTATTAATCGTGACAGCCTACAGTTATCTGCGATGTACATAGTTGTATATATTAAACAATATTTAAGTATGAAAGTGGGGGGTGGACTTTTTATACTGTATTTATGAGTTTTGATATTTTTATATGTATTATACAAGAAAGTTTTAAAATAAATAATTTATCAAAAACAACTCTTTTTTTTAATTAAGCTTTCATATTGCTTGTGAAATAAAAAGAATGTAAAAGAGGGTTTTAAAGGTGCTTCTGATAACCCCAAAATGTCAGCCGATGAGCCTTACATGGCGGCTGTTAAGGGGCCTTATTGCTTAGGCTGGTTTCACACTGCGGTCAGGTCAGGTCAGGTCAGGTTAGGTCAGGTTTTGGGTTTCAAAACGAGGAGTGACACCAAAACTCAGAACAGGTGTCAATCTTTCAATTCTAGTTTTTCTCTGCAAGTTCCTCTCCTGGTTTTGGCACACAAACCTGATCGAACCTGATCAGTGAAAAACCGCAGTGTGAAACCAGCCTTAGGCTGGTTTCACATTGGGCAAGATCAGTTTTTTTTTATGTAAATAGTGATCCTTTCAGGATCCAATTTATTGTCCATTCACCTCAATGGCATCAGCTAGCATCTTGTTGCTAACTGACACCAATTAAGAGAATGGGCAAAAAAAATAGATCCTGAAAAGATCAGGTTTTTGAAAAAACTGGTATAGTGTGAAACCAGCCTTACCGCTTTTTTACAGCACTAAGGGGAGAGTATAGTGCCACCTCCCTCCAGCAAGCAAATACTAGGTGTATCCCAATAAATTAGAATATCATCAATAAATTACCGTATATACTCGTGTATAAGCCGACTTTTTCAGCCCAAAAATTGGGCTGAAAAGTCCCCCCTCGGCTTATACGCGAGTATATACATGTGTGTGACGGGGACGGGGGCTCTGACTGGGGGCAGGAGGAGGCAGGAGGGGGCTACAGTGACACCGCGCGGTCACGTGGGCCCGGCTCATTAATATGCACGCATCCCCCTGTCCATCCCCGGCAAGGGGATGCAGTGCATATTGCCCCACACAGCCCCTGGCGGCCCCCGGCAGTGGTATACAGCCCCCCCCGCCTAGTACCGGGCCCCCATGCTGCGGATACAGTAGTTCATACATTACCATCTCTCCCTGCAGCGCGCGGCTCCTCCAGTCCCAGCCGGCATCTTCCTGTAGTGTCATGTGACTGGCGCGTCACATGACACTACAGCAACAAGCCGGGCGGGAGATGGAGGAGCCGCGCGCTGCAGGAGATGGTAATGTATGAACTACTGTATGCTGTGCCGCAGCATGGGGGCCCGGTACTAGGCGGGGGGGCTGTATACCACTGCCGGGGGCGCTGTATAAACCCCCGGGGGCCTGCTGTATAAACCCCCGGGGGCCTGCTGATACCCCCGGGGGCCTGCTGATACCCCTGGGGCCTGCTGAATACCCCTGGGGGCCTGCTGTATACCCCTGGGGGCCTGCTGTATACCCCTGGGGGCCTGCTGTATACCCCTGGGGGCCTGCTGTATACCCCTGGGGGCCTGCTGTATACCCCTGGGGGCCTGCTGTATACCCCTGGGGCCTGCTGATACCCCTGGGGCCTGCTGATACCCCTGGGGCCTGCTGAATACCCCTGGGGGCCTGCTGTATACCCCTGGGGGCCTGCTGTATACCCCTGGGGGCCTGCTGATACCCATGGGGGCCTGCTGTATACCCATGGGGGCCTGCTGTATACCCCTGGGGGCCTGTTGATACCCCTGGGGGCCTGTTGATACCCCTGGGGCCTGCTGAATACCCCTGGGGGCCTGCTTATACCCCTGGGGGCCTGCTGTATACCCCTGGGGGCCTGCTGATACCCATGGGGCCTGCTGTATACCCATGGGGGTCTGCTGTATACCCCTGGGGCCTGCTGAATACCCCTGGGGGCCTGCTTATACGCCTAGGGCCTGCTGATACCCCTGGGGGCCTGCTGATACCCATGGGGCCTGCTGTATACCCCTGGGGGCCTGTTGATACCCCTGGGGCCTGCTGATACCCCTGGGGCCTGCTGAATACCCCTGGGGGCCTGCTTATATGCCTGGGGGCCTGCTGTATACCACTGGGGGGGCCTGTATACCTTACTGCTGGGGGTTGTATACCTGTGCTGGAGTCCACCCTCGGCTTATACGCGAGTCAATAAGTTTTCCCAGTTTTTGGGGGCAAAAGTAGGGGGGTCGGCTTATACACGGGTCGGCTTATACACGAGTATATACGGTAATTTATTTCAGCAATTCAATGCAAAAAGTGAAACAAATAGATTATAGAGTCATTACACACAGAGGGATCTATTTCAAATGTTTATTTCTGTTAAAGTTGATGATTATGGCTTACAGCCGGTGAAAACCGAAATATCATTATGTCAGAAGATAAAAGCAGTGAGGATGAAGGGTTAAACACCACGTTGCATATTTCATGAGACAACAAAGGGTGAAAATAATATTGATTTATTAGTCAACGGGTTTCAGGACTCCCTGAAACATGGCAATGTTACATAGATGTTTGATGAGATTCTAATTCATTGAGATGCACTAGTATCATGCTGGAGTAAGGGTGCCTTCACACTGCGGTGTGATCCGGTCCAGGGCTGTCAGGGATGAACATGACAGCCCTGGACTGGATCAGCACACAGAACCGGAGGGCTAATATGCCCTCCGGTTCGGTGGGCAGCTGCCACCGCTGATAGGTCAGGACTGCAGCTCACTAGCTAGCCGCGGTTTTGACCCATCAGTGGAGGCAGCTGTGTGCGGCTGCACACCAGACCAGAGGGCAAATTAGCCCTCCAGTTCTGTGTGTTGATCTAGTCCAGGGCTGTCAGGTTCATCCCTGACAGCCCCAGACCGGAGCCGCCCTAAGCAATATATGGCCTGTTAGACACTGCTATAAGCAGGGTCTACCAGGCTCAGTGAGAAACGGACAGGTCTCATGCACTGCAGTACATCAGTATTACAATGCATGAGACCAGTGATCAAAGCATAAAATATTCATGTCCCACAGTGGAACGAAGTGAAAAAAAAAAAGTTAGATACCAGAACAGACTCCATCTGCCTTATTAGAGGGCGTGGCTTTATCAGGGGTTTTGTCTCAATTGCATTTTCTGTGGAAACTACATGGTAACCCCGACTTAAGTGCTCAGCACAGAACACAATATTAATCTATATTTATATAGCTCCAAAATATTCAGCAGCACTTTACAATTCAGATGTTCATATACTAACAGTTATAAAAGCAAAAATAATGATGACTCTGCTCATAAGAGCTTACAATCTACAATGAGTTGGCGGTGACACAAAGTACAGGGGCTTATGATCGTCCATCCATCTTGAGGAAATAAACACAAGAATGTGATCCTAGCAAAATGATTATGTACTCCAAAATATTATCAATAAAAAAGCCTATCTTATCCCAACAAAACAAGTCCCCACTCAGATCTGCCATCTGTGATTGGATATTTTGGGGTTTCCATGTCAGGCCTGTTTCACACATCCGTGACACCATGGACATGTGAGACAAGGCCGTTTGTCGGCGGGGCATGTAGCCATGTCTCACGGTTGAGTGACACATGTGCTGTCTGTTCATCCGTACATAGCACAGGGACAGCCTGTCACCCGCATACTCACCTTCCTCCTGTACCGCTACTCCTTTCACTTCCGGTCCGCTCTTGGGCTCAGTGAAGTGAATATTCATGAGCCTAATGAGCGGCACCAAAAGTGAGAGGAGCAGGCAGCACTGGATGGAGGTGAGTATGAAATTCTTTGTTTTTACACTTTTCACCTTTGTCTGTGGTCCATGCACACGGAGGACATCTGTGTGCATGGACAATTTCGGGGCAAAAGCGGTCCCTACTTCTGCCTAAAACCGGACACGTATCTGCTCCACGCGGCGACACAGTCCGTGCGGAAATAATTACGGACATGTGAAGGGGGCCATAGGGTATCATGTGTGCCCATATGTCCGTGCCTTCGGCACAGACCGCACACGTGCCGGAGGCACGGATATGTGAATGAGGCCTTACTAGTAGAATGAAGGCTCTGGAAAAGTGACAAAGCTTCAATCCCTCACAAAACCAAGGAAATCTTCACACCCAAATCTAAATGTCCCTTTTTCTGACCCCTCCGTATGCCTAAACCATAGTAAGCCACCACATACAGGTGGATCTCGATGAATTAGAATACCATTAAAAAGTTAATTTTCTGAGATAATGACCTTCGGGTTTTCATTGGCTGTAAGCCATAATCATCAACATTAACATAAATAAACACATGAAATAGATCCCTCTGTGTGTAATGACTCTGTATAATATATGTGTTTCACTTTATGTATTGAATTATTGAAATAAATTAACTTTTTGATGAATTCTAATTCATTGAGATGCAGCTGTATTTTGCATTCTTGTAGTGAGGAGAGCCCAGTAAGTGTACAGGTTGCATGTAGCCAGAGGCACAAGCTGGGAACAATGTGTGTGCATGAAAATGGAATATTTGCATATCTAAAGAAAAAGGTATGGTGTAGAGTGAAAACCCCTGTGGGACCAAAGTAGTCACTGCAGCCCTAGATGAATTCATTGAGAAATTGGATCACTTTACTGTCCTGGTACTTCCAGGCTCCACAAATGATACCCGCAAACTATTCAAGCAAAATCTGTGCTCCAAAAGCCAAAAAGCACTCCTCCTTTCTGCTCAGTATAACAGTAGTAATGGAAGAAATGTGGGGTGCAGTCTCACCTATTAACCATTCAGTATATGACAAATTTGCAGATAAAGTTGCAAAAAATTGTTATTTCCATTTCCACATATTAAATTTTGTGAGTCACCTGTAGGTTCCAAATACTCACTGTTAGAGATGAGCGAACCTTTTGAAATTAGGCTTCAGTTTGCAAGAAGTTCACCGACTAGTGTGACAAACAGTTCATCGAACATCCCAAACCCCATTGGTTTCAATGGGAGGCAAAACCTAAGGTAAAGAAAACACTTTCTGGGGGTCCCAAAAGCTGCCAAAACAGTTCAAATTAGGGGCAGACAATAGGAAAAGTGCCATCTATTCCCCAGTGTTAATAGTTTTATCATGGCACATTATGGATGTGTGGCGCCCCTCTGGCTAGGTGCCACAGAGAGGTACTACACCTTGTAAATATATGTGGTATCTCTGTAAGTTCTGGGTTTAGGGTTAGCTTATGAAGTCTCAATTTACACACAACACTAGGCCACTTTACAGTAAAGGGACTGATTATGCAGTAGGTCCAAAAGGTAGTGGAGCCTAGGTTAATGCAGAATGAGTTGAGTGACAGTTAGTGCTGGGAAGGCAGTCAGTGAGGATGCGCTTGACAGCTCTGCAACAGGAGGGATCCCAGCACAGAGGGAGACATACCAGCACCAGTTGGAGCCGGCTGGTTAAGTCTGGGTAACACCGACAGCACGGGAAGCCGAGGCGGTCAGTGGTTTTATCCCTGGCCGCAAACCGACCAGCTGCTGGCTCATAATCACTGAGTAGCCGTAAGCGCCACAAGAAGGTACCTCGCCTCTCAGGCCCAAAATAGGTCCAAGATCATAGGAGTATCGGCCGGATTCCGGTGGCGGGAGAATTTGCTATTTACCACTCCCGTCGGTACCGGTAAAGGAAACCCATACTCCACCAGGAGACCAGGGGACTGGCGGGAGAGCTCTGCAAGGGAGGTGAAAGATAGAGAAGGACAGAATTAGAGGATGTTCCCTGAGGGAGGAGCTCGGTTCGTGGCTCCGAAACGCTTAGGACAATAAAAGCATCAGTGATCCAGATGTGGCGCCCCGCAACGAGTGCGTCACAAGAGGGTATTGCAGCCATAAATGCAGCCGCAATATTCTCTGACTCAGCAATGATCCGGTTAACATAGAAATCCAACCCTACATGCAACACCTAGAATAGAGGGCCAATCATAGGTCCTGGGGGGTGGAATGTTAGGGTAGTGTAGTAGAACACACAATAATCTAGACAGAATAGAAGAGAATAGTCTAGAACTCGGAGAAGAAGGACTAGAACTTGAAGAGGAGCGGGGGCTCTGCACCCCGTGCGGGCCCCTGGGCCGTCACCGGTCGGTTGTCAGCACCTGAGGCCTTAACTACCGGGATTGGGCATTATCTACACGGGTTCCCAAAAGACTCCCGTGCCCACAACTCACAGCCGGTTCACTGGTACCGAAGCTGGCAGCAGTTCACCTCTGCTACGCGAACCAGAAAGCGTGGAGGAGCAGCTTCAAAGGAGCACCCCACCACAAGCCAACTTCCAGTCGTCTAACCAGCGGTGTACCCACTGAGGGATCCAAGGCTCCCCAGAACATCCAGAACGTAGATCATGGATAGGGCATTGAAGCAGCCTCCCCGTACCCGACCTGGTATTCCTGGGCGACACTGGCAACCGATTAGGTAGAATGGAGGAACACTGCGGATTTCTAAGGGACACCATCACTGCTGAGTCCACCCGGTCTACTACTCAACCACTGTATGCCATGTACTGCCTGCTGGTTACAGTAAAGACCCGTTGCAGAGACTTTCTGTGTCCGTGCTTCCTTATGAACTGTCCGTCCGTACTACAAGGTAACCGCAGCTGCCGCACAACATCTTGAGCAGCTCCAGCCCCCGGGGATCACCGCTCAGCCTGTGGGGAGCGTAACATCTTGCTGCTATCCATCCCCCGGAGGTTCCGCAGCGTCGGTAGTCCTTACCGTACTACTCATAGGTGGCGTCACGAATAAATTAAAAACCCCTTTAATCTGTTCCACTAAGACGTCTTCAACACTTTTGATCTGCACTACACCGGGCCCCACTACCGGCAGGCGCGGTCCACCCGTGACAAGGAGGAAGGAAGCATCGCCTGTCTAAACCGGAGTCCCCGCCACGGTGAGTCAGAAAATGGCGTCACGAACAGGATACGAGCAGGCCCGTTACCCAACGGGTATAATGTGCTTAAAATGGACTTTATTGTCTACAATTTGGACTTTGTTCGTCCCTAAAAGAACTTTCCCGCCTTTTCACCATTGGGTCAAGATGGCGCCCAAGATGGCGTTCCCGCCACAAGAATCCGCCACGTGTAAGCCCAGGAGTGAGTCAACCCCCCCTCATCGTGGGAGGGCTAAAGACAAAAGGCGCCAAACTCCTTGTCCACCCTGATTGCTCGAATTAACCATGGGGGCGGACCCCAAAGACTTTTCCCACGATTGGACTACAAAAGCCCAGAGGAAATGGGAGTGTCAGACAGACTTCTTCACCAGCTCTACCAGAACGCTACCGGTTGAACGGGTGTGGTTTCCCTCCATGAAGAGAATGGCCAGCATGAGACTTCAAGACCTGATGCGGGAGGTTGAAGCGGAGGCCAGAGCAGCCATAGGCCAACCGGGTCCGGGTCCTGCCCTTACCGTAGACGGCAGCCCCGACTTCTGGCTAGAGGCTCTACAAGACCTCCGGGTGCGACTACTTGAGACTGTGGAATGGACGATTCGCAGCTGGAGCACGACCCTAGGCAGAAGACTCCATCATGCGATGCAGCAGAGCCGACCGGGTACAGCTTCTCCAAGCCCAGACGACATCGCCAGTTTTTCAACCGCCTCACTGTCGCCCACCACCTGTCCTGCTTCGTCACCGGAGCCCATAGACTGTGTCATCCCAGTGAGAGTTACCCCTCGACCCGTTCCAGCGGACGAAACCGCAGCCGACCCCGTTCCAGAGCCGGAGCTTCCAGTACGCTCCTACGAAGAAGTCAACACGTACCTGGTTCCACTTGCGGAACCCGCAACTAGTTTCCACACTACTGAGACTGTCGCCTGTTTCTCCCCTGAACCGGAGGCCTCTTCTGCAACTACAGAGGCCTACCTGGTGACCGGGATCGAAACACCACTTCCCGCTGCTACAGAAGAAGAGGCAGGCAGCCTGGAAGTCCTGCACAACGACCCCGAGGAGAACTTTGCAGCACAGCCACCCACAGACCCAGAGGATTTCATCCCATCGTCTTTGTCAGCCGAGCAGCCCGACGTAGTCATTGAAGGAGAGATCGAGGAGGATGACGACGAGACCTACAGTCCAGCTGAGGATCTCTACACCGGGTTCGCCTGGGGAGACACAAGGAATCCTTCTGCCGGGCGATCAGCTCGGGTGCACTGGTCGGGTGCCGCCGCAACAACATCTTCTCCGGTTCCGTTGAACCGGGCTCCACTCCAGACTGCCCACCAAGCTCGAGCGGTTCAACAACCAGCACGCCGTAGTGACTTTATCCACACGCCGCACCACTCCGACGAAGAGGTACGTCGTATCCGGAGAGACGAGTGGCACACTCGACTGCAAGCCAACATGCAGGATCGCGCCGAGGCCCGCCGCCAATCTCCATTACCTGAACAATTCCGTAAAACCGGGGGGTAAGCACCTTTAACTTGTCCACCGGGTGGGGATTTGTAAGGGAGGAGGGTGTGAGTACCGAAGTATTTGTGGGGCATCGTGATGTGGAATCGCACCTACCGCGAGGTCATCCAAACCGAGACTTGTATAGAGGGGACATAGTAATCTATGAGCGACATGTATGCTGTGACGGGTGGTTCGCTATACGAGTCCGGAACACTGACCTCCATCAGTGACTTTTGTTGTTTGAACTTTTCCACTAAAGAGACTTCTTCCTGTTTGCGAAGTAACACCGCGACTTGGCGGCTACAGCCTGAACTTTTATTCTAAGGACAGCCGACCGCCCGCCGGGTCCGCGCAATGTGTTAACCTGTTTATTTACCTTTTCACTTTTATGCATACCATGACTTGTCATTAATAAAAGTGTATTACCTGTTATAAAATATAAAAACCTCTGTAATGCGAGTAGTGTGACGCTTGGGGATAAGCGTATTTAACCAAGGGGGAGTGTGGCGCCCCGCAACGAGTGCGTCACAAGAGGGTATTGCAGCCATAAATGCAGCCGCAATATTCTCTGACTCAGCAATGATCCGGTTAACATAGAAATCCAACCCTACATGCAACACCTAGAATAGAGGGCCAATCATAGGTCCTGGGGGGTGGAGTGTTAGGGTAGTGTAGTAGAACACACAATAATCTAGACAGAATAGAAGAGAATAGTCTAGAACTCGGAGAAGAAGGACTAGAACTTGGAGAGGAGCGGGGGCTCCGCACCCCGTGCGGGCCCCTGGGCCGTCACCGGTCGGGTGTCAGCACCTGAGGCCTTAACTACCGGGATTGGGCATTATCTACACGGGTTCCCAAAAGACTCCCGTGCCCACAACTCACAGCCGGTTCACTGGTACCAAAGCTGGCAGCAGTTCACCTCTGCTACGCGAACCAGAAAGCGTGGAGGAGCAGCTTCAAAGGAGCACCCCACCACAAGCCAACTTCCAGTCGTCTAACCAGCGGTGTACCCACTGAGGGATCCAAGGCTCCCCAGAACATCCAGAACGTAGATCATGGATAGGGCATTGAAGCAGCCTCCCCGTACCCGACCTGGTATTCCTGGGCGACACTGGCAACCGATTAGGTAGAATGGAGGAACACTGCGGATTTCTAAGGGACACCATCACTGCTGAGTCCACCCGGTCTACTACTCAACCACTGTATGCCATGTACTGCCTGCTGGTTACAGTAAAGACCCGTTGCAGAGACTTTCTGTGTCCGTGCTTCCTTATGAACTGTCCGTTCGCACTACAAGGTAACCGCAGCTGCCGCACAACATCTTGAGCAGCTCCAGCCCCCGGGGATCACCGCTCAGCCTGTGGGGAGCGTAACATCTTGCTGCTATCCATCCCCCGGAGGTTCCGCAGCGTCGGTAGTCCTTACCGAACTACTCATAGGTGGCGTCACGAATAAATTAAAAACCCCTTTAATCTGTTCCACTAAGACGTCTTCAACACTTTTGATCTGCACTACACCGGGCCCCACTACCGGCAGGCACGGTCCACCCGTGACAAGGAGGAAGGAAGCATCGCCTGTCTAAACCGGAGTCCCGGCCACGGTGAGTCACAGACATCCCCATGTCCTGGTTTCTTCTTTTCCTGAAGCAGCAGCGCGGACAGTGAGGCACTTCGTCCAAAGGAAATCTAGAATTAGACCTCGAAAGACTAAAGAAGGGAACATCTGGAGACTCCATTGGGGTACCCTGAACCAGCAACTATCACCTGTTAAACAAGACTATACTGTGTTTCACCTTAACATCTGCTGGTACCCAGTAAAGTGGAGTTAGAGCTGAACTGGTCTCCGTCTTTCTTCCCGCCGGCGCCCGGAGGCTTCAGCATCATCAGCATCTCACCGGAGGGGTAAGAAGAACTACTCCCCTCATCCTCCATCACCGCTGCCCTGAGGTAAAAGCTCCACCTGTGGGGAGCTGGACCACACTAAGCTGCACCCATCATCACCTCAGTGGCCGGCCTGCAGCGCCGGTATCCAAATTACCGGGATCCACAGGTGGCGTCACGTACTCTCTTTATCCTTGTAAATATCCCCCATCTAACAAATGACAGCCAGGACATGGAACCGGGAACCCGACCACCCATGATTCCCTAGTTAAATCCACCAAACCAAGGCCCGGTGTCCGAGTACCCCTCTCCTTGTGCTCATCAGATGCAAGGGACAAGGCCTAGCCCAGCATTTCAAGCACTAATATTGATCAGGATCAGTGAGATGAGTGACAGGTGTGGGCATGGTACTCAGAGAGCCCTGTTAAATTCTGGAAACAGACAACAGGGAGACACGACATAAGTCGCTACGGCAATTATATAATAGATAGTGCGTTTAATAGCAAGCATATAATTATACTGGTATTTAAACTAATTCTTCAAATAAATAATTTCCATCTTAAATTTACGGTATGTTTTGGAGACAAATTATATTAGTATACTTTATTACTTTTGGATATTAATTACACTAAAAATTATTTTATTTTTAAATAATATCTAGAAGTTTAACAGAATGTTGTTTTATTACGTAATTTTAGGATTTTCCAACATGAAGATTTTTTCAACTTTTATTTCACAGTTTTATGCCTGTTTTCCACATCCGTTTGTGGGCGGAGCATGTAGCCATGTGTCAGACGTCTGACGCATGTGTGCTGTTCGTGTACTATCCGTGGATAGCATACGGACTCAGCCTGTCAGTGCATACTCACCTCCCTCCAGCGCCGCTGCTCCTCTCACTTCCGGTCCGCTGTCAGGCTCAGTAAAGTGAATATTCATGAGCCTAATGAGCGGCGCCGGAAGAGAGAGGAATAGGGATGGGCGAATCTACTCGTTACTACTCGCTACTCTGCGAGTAGTAGGGTACTCAGCCGACTCCTTACTCAGTTTTATTGCGATTACTCGCACAGTAACGAGTCCAATGAAAATCAATTGTAAATTATATTCCTCTACTTCTTTGAACCGGATTGTCCCAGATTGACCCGGTCAGATTCAATCAGGTACCATAGACATCAATGTTTAATGTACCAGGATCTGTACAATCTGTTTAGTCCCGGTATAAAGAATCTGCTTAAAGCGGTCATGGACTCCATGTTAATCCAGTTCAACCTAACATGTTTGCTATGCAGCCAGATTGTCCCTGAATCGTTACAAAACCTAACCGGCAAGCAGATATCCGCTGTCAGCGGCGAGTATTACAAGCGAGTCTACTCCTGTATTTTGTATTCGGTACTCGCCGAATATAGAATATGTTAATGTTACGAGACGGAGACAGCCTAACATGTTAGCTATGAAAAAAGTGAAGAGCCAGCCCAGCATGTTATCCAATCATAGTCAGTAATGCCGCAGCCATGTTGGTTGTGGCCTTAGTATGATTGGCTGCTGTCCATAGTGATGCCTATGTCATGTATGACAAGGCAAGCAGGTATATAAGCCTTGCCCCCACCATTTTGGGCACATTCCTAAGATGATCTGAGCTAGTGTAGGGAGAGTTGCAGAAGTTCCTAGGGCGTGTCAGTCAGTGTAGGAAATCCACCTCGAGATTCCTCACATTTAACCCAAAAGCTCTTGTGAGAGCTACCAGGACAGAGGAGTACTGTAGAGGACTGTAGGCAGGGAGCCAGGCAGGAGCAGCCTTGCAGTGCACACAGCACCGACCTCAGAGCTTAGCTCACTCAGCTTTCCTCAGAGCTGAAATCAGAAGCTAAGAATTTTTTTTTCCAGCAGATAACTTTGGGGTCATATTTACTCCTGCAGCTTAATATTTGCTAGGGACAGTGCATAGCTGCTCTGCTACCTGATAGCATGCACGGTACCATCTTGCGGTGATGCAGAGAGCACCACAGTACACCTTGGTGACTGCTTTTGCGCACTAACTAATTTTTTCTGGGCCAGGTCCGGGAACCCTTCAGATTGAAAAAAACGGTCAGGTTTAATACGGTTACATAGACCGTCATGTTAAAACAAATCGGATTGTCCCAGTCTGGTTTAAGCCGGTTAACTTTAACATGACTGTCTATGGGATCGGATTGAACCGGACCGGTTCAATCCATTTTTTTTTAACTATTCTTTAAAAGCCCGCGGCTTTTTGCTGCTGACTTTTAAAAAATAAAATGGGGAATTGCAGGTTTTTCCTCTGCTGCCAGACCCCTTTATGGGGTCCAGCAGCAGAGGAATCGCTGCAATACTCGCTTCGCCATTCATTTACATTGGACCTGCTAGACTCGCAATCAGTAGCGAGTATCAGGATCCTACTCGTTAGAGTCTAGCGAGTCCGAGTAATTTAGTATTCGTCCATCCCTAGAGAGGAACTGTCAGCGCTGGAGCGAGGAGAGTATGAAATGCGAAAGTTTGTTACTTTCGTCCGTGGTCCATGTACACGAATGTGACAAGGATGACATCTGTGTGCATGAACGTTTTTGTCCAAAAGCGGTCCGTGTTTCCGCATAAAAACGGACATGTCGCCGTGTGGAGCACACGGACACGCATCTGCTCCTCACGGCAACACAGTCCGTGTGCAATTACGGACACGTGAAGGGGCCATAGGGGGTCATGTGTCCCTTTGCCTCCGGTATGATTCGGCACAGACCACACACGTGCCAGAGGCATGGACATGTGAATGAGGTTTGTAAGTTACAAAAAAAAAAAATATCTTGAAATGGAGTTGCAGACAGGTCAGTGAATGAATGGAAAAAAAGGCTAATTGTTCTCTGGTGCCTTTATGGTAATTAGCCCTTCATTTTGTATGCACACCCCTGTCTTTCAAATGAGGCATCTAATTGGTTGAAAAAAAAAAAAAAATAAAATAAAACCACACCAATCAGTGGCCTCGGGCTGGGAGGGTCACTGCTCCAGAGAAGTATAAAGGCAGCAGTCAAATCCATTAAGCACCTGTTGCTAGAGATCTACAAGCTTTCACCAGTCTCATCAAAAAAGTGACCAGAAGACCACAGAGATGGAAGCATTTTATGAAAATCTCAGCATGATCAACCATCAGAACTCACCTTCAACACCAATGGCGGCCAACTCTGGAATTGAGGACTATCCAACTTCACCCAACTCTTTCTTATTCCTTGATGGACCAGGAGCCAGCAGTATGCCTAGCTATGTCTATGGAAGCGACTCAAGCTCATATGTCCCTCCTTCTTATGGGGTTCAGAGACCATTTTTACCAACTTTGTCAGGTTTCAACGGTCCAGATCTTGGTTGGTTATCTCCAGTTTCTCAGGAGGAACTTCGGAGTATAATGAGGCCTCCGCTTTCTTACTCGGCTCTGATTGCTATGGCAATCCAAAACTCTCCAGAAAAGAAACAAACCCTGAGCCAGATATATCAATACGTGGAGGACAATTTTCCTTATTATAAGAAAAATAAAGCCGGATGGCAAAATTCAATCCGGCACAACCTGTCTTTAAACGACTGCTTTAAGAAAGTGCCAAGAGATGAGAACGACCCGGGTAATTAGATGACTGCAATATTCTAATTATTTATATTTTTAGTCACAATAGTATTTGTATTCTCCATCGAATCCCCCTTGGTTTTGTATTCATTTTCTTTTTTTAATTCATAATATATCATCTATTAATTCATGGAGATTCTGCCCTGAAATGGCCCAAGTGTAACCAATCGTCATACAAACAGTTGAGCAGAAAATGTAACTGAGTATTCTTGGTTAAATTTAATTTTTTTTCATAAGTTTATTGAATTTTACATAGATTTTTGCAATCTTTCTTTTACAGTACTTAATATTTTAAATAGTTTTTTTTGCATTATTACTTTTAAGATATGTTATACAATATTCATAATACTTCTAGCATTACTATATTTTCATTTACAAATTAATATTTCATTATGTTTTTTAAAAATGTTTAGGCAAAGGCAATTATTGGACTTTGGATCCGAACTGCAAGAAAACATTGGACAATGGGAACTTTCGCCAGATCAGAAAGCGCCGGTCAAAATCCAGCAAGACCGACGCTAAAGAGGAAGAAGGTCCCTCGGCTCCAGAGAGGAAAGATGGTGACAGCCCATCTACGGTGACCCCATCAACCCAAGATGTGAAAGCCTACTCAGACTTTCGGATGGGCACATCTTTGCCAGGAGTCAGCTCTACCCCTTCTTTGAACTTTGTTACCAGTATGACCTCCTCTATGGACTCCAGCTTGCCAAACCGTCCGACGTCTCTTGGTCTCGCCAACTCTCTCTCTCAGGGGGAAATGCCTGGAATAAGCAGTTACCCCACAGGCCCTATGATGGAACTATCTTCAAATTTGCAGGACCCTTTACACCTCAACAGAGGCCCCTATTTCAATCCATTCATGGACTCCAACCAAAGCCGCCAATTTGACAGCCATTACTATAATAATTTCATTATGGACAGTCTACTCCAGTGAAGGCGGCATAGTATAATTCTAAGACCTACACCATGCTGGCCACTGTAGCCGGATATCTATTTATCTATATAAATGTATTATTTTTTTAGGGGGGGGCTGTCAATGTTTATCTTAGAAATTCCATAGAGCTTTTTATTAATCGTGACAGCCTACAGTTATCTGCCAGTACATAGTTGTTGTATATATTAAACAATATTTAAGTATGAAAGTGGGGGGTGGACTTTTTATACTGTATTTATGAGTTTTGATATTTTTATATGTATTATACAAGAAAGTTTTAAAATAAATAATTTATCAAAAACAACTTTTTTTGAATTAAGCTTTCATATTGCTTGTGAAATAAAAAGAATGTAAAAGAGGGTTTTAAAGGTGCTTCTGATAACCCCAAAATGTCAGCCGATGAGCCTTTCATGGCGGCTGTTAAGGGGCCTTATTGCTGAGGCCGGTTTCACAGTACTGTTTTTTTTTTTTCAAATCGGGCAAGATCAGTTTTTTGGCAAAAACTGAGCCTTTCAGGATCCAATTTATTGTCCATTCACCTTAATGGCATCAGCTAGCATCTTGTTGCTACCTGACACCAATTAAGAGAATGGGCAAAAAAATGGATCCTGAAAAAATCAGGTTTTTGCCGAAAAACCTGATCTTCCCGATTTGAAAAAAACTGGTATAGTGTGAAACCAGCCTTAGTGCCGCTTTTTTACAGCACTAAGGGGAGAGTATAGTGCCACCTCCCTCCAGCAAGCAAATACTAAGTGCATCCCAATAAATTAGAATATCATCAAAAAGTTAATTTATTTCAGTAATTCAATACATAAAGTGAAACAAATAGATTATAGTCATTACACACAGAGGGATCTATTTCAGGTGTTTATTTCTGTTAAAGTTGATGATTGTGGCTTACAGCCAGTGAAACCGAAATATCATTATCTCAGAAGATTAAAGCAGGGAGGATGAAGGGTTAAACACCACATTGCGTATTTCATGAGACATCAAAAGGTGAAAATAATATTTATTTATTAGTCATAGGGTTTCAGGACTCCTTGAAACATGGCAATATTACATAGATTTTTGATGATATTCTAATTCATTGAGATGCACTAGTATCATGCTGGAGTAAGGGTGCGGTGTGATCCGGTCCGGGGGCTCTCAGGGATGAACCTGACAGCCCTGGACTGGATCAGCACACAGAACTGGAGGGCTAATATGCCCTCCGGTCCAGTGTGCTGCCGCCGCTGATAGGTCAAAACCGCAGCTAGCTTGTGAGCTGCGGTCCTGACCTATTAGCGGCAGCAGCTGCGTGTGGCTGCACACCGGACCGGATGGCATATTAGCCCTGCAGTTCTGTGTGCTGATCCTGACAGCCCCAGACCGGATCACACAGCAGTGTGAAGCCGCCCTATGGGTACCATCACACGGGGAGATATCGCCGGCGTTGTGGCCGGGAACACAGGGGCATGGCCTAATTGTGGCGACATCACCGGCGAATTGCCGCGTGTGACAGGACGATAATCAGGCGATGAATCGCCTGAGCAACATCGCCAGGTTTCCCAACAATGTTGGGAAACCTGGCGATGTTGCTGAGGCGATCATGCCTGATCGCCCTGTGTAACGCGGCAACCTGAAATGTTGCGGGCGACACCGCCTATCTCCAACATTGCGAGTTACCGATCGCTGGGTTGCTGGGCAACCCAGCGAGCGATAGCCGCGGCAACTAGCCGGCGACATCGCCGGTAAGTTGCTCCATGTGACATCTCCCCGGCGATGTTGCCAGGGATGCGCGCTCCCGTGCATCGCCGGCAACATCGCCGCAACCGTCGCCCCGTGTGACGGTACCCTAAGCAATATATGGCCTGTTAGACACTGCTATGAGCAGGGTCTACCAGGCTCAGTGAGAAACTGACAGGTCTCATGCACTGCAGTACATCAGTATTACAATGCATGAGACCAGTGATCAAAGCATAAAATATTCATGTTCCACAGTGGAAGGAAGTGAAAAAAAAAAGTTAAATGCCCAAAAAAATGCAAAAAAATAACCAAACGTTTTGCCACTAAAAATGCAGCTTTAGCTTTTAGCACACAAGTGTGGACGATCAAAGTTCTGTGCTTAAACAGTGGGTACTACCAGAACAGATTCCAAAGTGACTCCATCTGCCTCATTATAGGGCGTGGCTTTATCAGGGGGTTTTGTCTCAATTGCATTTTCTGTGGAAACTACATGGTAACCCCGACTTAAGTGCTCAGCACGGAACACAATAATAATCTATATTTATATAGCGCCAACATATTCAGCAGCACTTCACAATTCAGATGTTCATATACTAAGTTATAAAAATACATTAATTAAAGCAAAAATAATTATGACTCTGCTCATAAGAGCTTACAATCTACAATGAGGTGGGGGTGACAAAGTACAGTGGCTTATTTACAATGATGGTCCATCCATCTTGAGGAAATAAACACAAGAATGTGATCCTAGCAAAATATATTATTTACCCTAAAATGTTACCAATAAAAAGCCTATCTTAAGCGGCCGTCACACGTGAAGATCTAGCTAACGATGTCGTAGACGATGTCAGATTTGCACATCGTCCGAACGACGTGTGAGATCGTTCATCACAACGCTACACCCACAGACATCACTCAGACGATTGTCCGATGCAGCGATCCAGCGGTCGTCTGAGCGATGCACTTATCCTCTGTGGACATCGTTCAGCAGAGTCACACAGAAATCTCCTAAACGATGTTGTTGCAAATGTGGGCGTCTTCCAATGTTTAATTGGAGCACATAGGCGTGGTACATGGTCTCCAAGCTGCGCCTCTCACTACACCATTGGTGGTCAGTACTGCGTCCTCATTGGTCAGATGTCCTTTGAAACATGGCGGCCTCATCTCCAGAATGTCCTGTGATGTTGGTCGCAATGTACATGTGTAAACACGATGTGCTGTACCACAGAAATAATTTTGTTTGGTGAAAAGGTAGAAAACGCAATCCCCCTTGGTGCGTCGTGCAGAATTCGATCACTTATGCATTGCTCAATTCTTGTAGTGTTTAAAGATCCGTTAATTAATCACCCTGTAGCGAGCTGTGTGTGCGCCATGAGTTTTTATGTCCAAACGCCTGTGAAACGCATGTGTGTTTGCTGTGTGCTGTTGCTGATGTTTGATTTAGTGTGTGAGAAAGCGCATGTGTTGTCAAGCGGGATTGTGGGGAAAATGTATGACAACGCAAAGGAGGCAAAGCGCCTCTGAACATTCATTGTTCCTGGTGCCCTAATGTTTGTGTCCTTCTCTACTGTGCTTTGCAACACTTGTGTTGGGACCACCATATATGTGGTCCAACATATGCGTGTGTGCATGTAATCCGTTTTACACCAAAATCAATGTAGCAAATAACAAGTTCTGTGTAAAAAATCAGGGCCTTTTGGTTTATACGTTTTTGCCACAAAACGCACATTAAGCTGTCACGGTAGGCCCTGGTCGAGACAGTCCTAACTCTGTCCCTAGGTGCTCCTAAACAAAAATGTGACCACTGTCACAAGGGCCTTTGGGGAGGTATGTGGGTCCTGGTCCCACCCGTCTCTCACAGGACCCATAAGCCGGGCCCTTCAACACAAATACCAAAAATAGTGCCAACAAGCACCAAGAAGCCAAATCCCTGGCTCATGTCACAGACAAGAGGTATGTCTGCAACACATAGCTCCCCTGAAATGGCCAAGGCCTGGCCATCTTCAAAACCTTAACTGAAATATCCCTAAACCTGTGTATCTTAAAAAAAAAAAAAAAAAAAACCTCTTCCGCCAAAATAAAAAGGAACACATGTCCTGCCTCCAAGCCGGAGCTGCAGGACACAGTGAAACTGTGCAATGGATAATTCCCCATGGCACACTAAGAATTAGGGGAGGTTGTGTTGCCAGCTCACAGCCCCTGGCCCATTAAAGTACTGGCAGTACCGGTCCCTCATCTCCTGTGCCTCCTGGCGGCTGTTTCCACCCCCTAATGGCTGTAGTCCTGCCATCTGTGGGGCATCAGCACGCCAGCCCCCCAACACCACCTCACCATTGCTGGAGTCAATGCGGTCCTCAAAGTTTGGTGGAGTGTAGGCCTGGCGATCCCGGCGTCTCAGAAAATTGTGGAGCACACAACAGGTCATAACTACAAGGTCAATCGATTCGAGTTTCATATTAATGGCCGTGTGGAAAATGCGGAAACGGCTAGCCATGATGCCAAAGGCATTCTCCACCACTCGTCGTGCCCGGGAAAGCCTATAATTGAAAATGCGTTGTTCGGCATTTAGGTGCCTCTGGGGGTATGGCTTCATCAAATTAGGATGTAGCGGAAAGGCCTCATCTGCCAGGAACACAAAGTTCATGTTTCCACAGGTGCGATTGGTGGGTGGTAAATTGAGGCGTCCAGTTTTCAGTTTTTGACCAAACGACGATTGGTCAAAAACCCAGCCATCAGAAACCCTCCCATTTGTGCCCACTGACACAAACTCATAATTAGCGTTGACCACTGCCATCAAAACAATACTAAAATAGCATTTATAATTATAAAAAAAGGAGCCACTGTTGTGGGGTTGGGTGATCCGAACATGTTTCCCATCAATGGCCCCACCACAGTTTGGGAATTGCCACTTCTGGCTGAATTCTGCGGCAGTGGCCAGCCATTCTTCTGGGTTTTGCGGCAAACGCATGTAAGTCGGAGCTAGAGCCCGCAGTATCGCCTCACATGTCTCCGGGATGAGTTGGCTAAGGAGGGGACGTGATATGGCAGACGAGTAGACCAAGTCCTGCATGGTGCGACCTGTTGCGAGAAACCGCAGTGTGGCAGCCAAACTCTCCTCCGCAGGCACTGCTGGACGCATAACTGTATCCTGACGTCTGATGAGCGGGCACACTGCTGCCAACAAGATCTGAAAGGTCTCATCTGTCATCCGGAGGAAATTTTGGAAGTCACGTGGGAAGTCGTCCCGAAGTTGGTGCAGAAGGCGAATGTGCGAATGCTGATCGCGCTGCTGCAGCCACTCCCTGGCCCAGATGCGTCGTGGTCTCCTTCGGCGTCTCTCCACCCTCTCATCCTCCACACGTGCTGCCTGCACCAGCAAAGCAGCCCCCACCACGGCACGTTGATCTGGATTCATGCTGTTTAGAGGCAAAAGTATGTTTACTATGCTGCCTACTCACAAAGGTGGTTTTACCACAATGTGAACATCCAAACTGAAACGACTAAAGGAGCATGACATTGGCGAAATATGTACAGGTGCAGTACACATGTTGAAAACATGTACGAAAAGTCAACAACACCTACAGTATGAATGAAGGTGTTGAGGAATGCCACATGTTTTTACACAGCTAAATGCCTTGCACAACAAAATACAATACACAAAAAGCCCTACACACATTGAGATCCCAACCAACATCACACTTCCTACATCATGAACAACGCAAACACCATGAACATCAGACACATGGAGGACCATATGTATGCAAAAAGGTACACTACACACACACAATAATAACTCACATGCAGTTGGGGCTGAGATGGGTGTCACTCCAATGTCAAGTCACCGAAAAAACGAACTATGTCCCGATGACTCCAATGCAACAAGGCAATGCTTCAGTCCTTGTATTTTGCTATTTAACGGAAAATGTAAACCAAAACAAACATCATGGAAACAGCAGAGGGGGGGCAAGAACACAAACCCCGTCATATCTCTTTTGACAACGCTATTGTTACCCCCCTTCACAATGTTTCACATGCTGACTCTCCAAGTACATACCGGCAGTAACTCCGCAGCAAAGACATTGTGCATCTCCAGGAAACTCTATATATACATGCCCGAGCCAATGACAAGGCGAGACGTCCCTCTACCAGGCGTGTCTCCTCAACGATAAACCACACACCCACACGATGTTACGCCCTCCAAACAGGCGTGGTGAACCATTTAGCCACACACAACGCCGGGGCTATGTTCCACTTCAGGCGTGGCAGAAACCGCACGAACACACCCAGCGCAGCAGTTACGTCCGATACCGGGCGTGGTAATTGCGATGTCTATGCCTATCGCACCTGTCATGTCCAACAGCTGTCTGATCAATTTGGATAAATAGTGCACTGTGAACATGTGTGTTGGACCTGCTGTTTTGTGTGTCCCTTGACACAAGTGGGAGTGACAGCAGCCAGCCGGGCAGCATATTTTGTGCTTTCCAAAGTGTCAACAGTCTACACACTGTGTTGGATTAAGTCAAGGTATGTTCACATCATATGATGAGACTGACCCATCTAAACTTCAGGTTATTAAATGGTACTCCAGGCACAAAGTTTGGACTGTCACTGTCACAACAGCACACATCCCAGTGACTTGACCAACATTCTTGGTATAAGCAAGTGTGGTGTTGTGTTATTGAGCGGGGGCTTTTCAAATTGATCATGGCAGGTGACTTTTCCACCTGTGGCTGTCATTTTACACATGGTTTGGACCATGTGCCACAGTGATTGTTACTGATTGCATTTCTTATTTGTTTTGCAGATGCCCCGGCCAAATAGAGAATACATCAGTGCCCTGATTGTGGCGTACAGGGAGAACCCCTGCCTGTGGCAAACACGGGCTGTAGGCTACACCAACAGGGCCCTCCATAATGCGGCTTATGAGAGGCTCCTGGTGGTCGCCCGGCAATATCTGCCAGACCAGGACCTCGACCTGGACTACATAAAGAAAAAAATCCAGTACCTCAAGACCGTCTTTGGAAAGGAGCATAAAAAAGTTACCCAGTCCCGCCGGTCAGGCATGGCAGCGGAGGATTTATACACCCCAACGTTGTGGTACTATGACCAGCTCCTCTTCACCACGGAGCAGCAGGAGCCACGGCCACCACTCGACAGCGACGAGTTTGCCGAGCCCCAAGAGCCCAATGTTGGGGATGCCGTGGAGGGGGCAAATGTAAGTCGATCACCTAGACCAATTTTTCAAAATGCTCACACAATAAACATTCTTTCCCAAAATCTCTGCTAAGTTTTCCATGTAGATAAGGCAACCATAGACCCGATGGTCCTCCCATCTTGATTAAGGCGTTTCAAAACACCTCCAATTTTAGCAAGCAATCGATTAGCACACAAGTAGTGAGTGTTGTGTTATTGGCCTAAGCTGTAAGGCCCTGTCATGGACTTTGCTAGGACATCAGGCACAATGTGGGTTAGTGACATACATGTAACTTGATCCTTTCAGGCAAAATGACCACCTAAACTGTAATGGCATGTGTGCTCATGTGTTCTTCCTTTCAACTTTTAGGATCCGCTTGAAGGTCCCTCTTCCGGGTCGGTGGCGGAGTCGCCGGACCAGCCTCCATCTCAGGCGCATGAAGAGGGTGCGTCAGCGCCCAGCCGGCCCCCTATGCAGTTTTCACGGGCCCGGCCACGCCAAGCACCACCAAGCTCAGGCCCTGACCTGGTCGCACTGGCCCAGCAAGTCCTGACCCAGCAGGTGCGTGAGCCACAATGCCCCTTTGCTTCGGTGGTGGCTGAGCGTCTCCCCACGTTTACCAAGGAGCAAAGGGAGCATTGTGAGCGCGTGATCCTGCTGGTTATGGACCAGGCCCGTTTGGGTAACCTCACCGCCGATTCCACCTTCCCTGCTCCCCTTCCCCAGCCACCAGCAAACCCACCCGCCTGGCAGTTCATGGGCCCTCCGCCCCATGTTCAGCAAGCACCACCACCTGCCCAAGCCCATACAATGCCTCGCAGAGGGCCTTTGCAACAACAGCAGCGGCCGGACAACCCCTTCTACCCAGAAGGGGAACATTATTTTCTGCCCCATTTCCAGAATTTGTAGATTTCCGCTTTCATGGCTTCTTTCCCTTTTTTTCTTTTTTTTTTTTTTTTCTTTTGCCCCGCTAATTGCCCCTTACCTACTCTGGATGTATTTGTTGTTTGTGCCCTTAGTGCGACAATTGCACTTGTCTTTATGTTGACCAAATAGTGTCATTATTTCTTTCTCAGAGTGTTGTGAACGGACATTCCGTGTTTTGATTATAAATAAATTTCTTTTATGTTCACACTCGTTAAATATGTTGTCCGTGATTTTGCCATGGTGTTTCCAAGTTGACCAATAAAATGTTTCCCGCTGACCAGCTAGAGTCGGCCACATGCTGGATCCAGCAACACGTACATATGTAGAGGGCAATTATACTTAAACCTTAGGTATGCAGCATTAGCCTTCACTACTTATTGGTGTACCCCCAAGGCCGCAGAGGTGTCCTTACCATCATTGTCTGTGGTCTACAACATGGGACAATATTAATGGTGGCAGGCTTCAACAGCTTGCAGATCTGAAAGTCTAAATCCACATTTATGGTTCATGGTGTAACAGCATTGGGAAACTTTTCATATCACTTTCTTAATAAAGGTTTGGTGGTTGGTCGACAGACGGCATGCTGACAATGTGCACCTTGTGTTACAACATGTCTTATGGATCCCTTCCTCTACCTCAACCGGTTGAGGCAATTTTTGGGCCATGATGCCCCTAAAGACCAGCAGAAACCTCCCATAACATGGAATTAATTGGTTCCGTTCAGCAAGACACTGACTTTGAACAGATTGGGTTTAGACATTTAATAGGTTTTATAAAAGGGGCAATACCAAGCACAACAAGGATGCATTTGTGTTTCAGTTTAGGAAGAACCACAAATGGCTTGGGAGTCTCAAAATGTTTGACACTATAAGAAAAGAGCCCAACGTGGTAGGGCCAACACATTACATATGGTCCAAATGTTGGACACTATAAGAAAAGAGCCCAACGTGGTAGGGCCAACACATTACATATGGTCCAAATGTTGGACACTATAAGAAAAGAGCCCAACATGGTACGGCCAACACATTGCATATGGTCCAAATGTTGGACACTATAAGAAAAGAGCCCAACGTGGTAGGGCCAACACATTACATATGGTCCAAATGTTGGACACTATAAGAAAAGAGCCCAACATGGTAGGGCCAACACATTGCATATGGTCCAAATGTTGGACACTATAAGAAAAGAGCCCAACGTGGGCTTAAACATAACAAACAAACAATGCCAATATGGCAAAAAATGCAAAATTGGGTCCAACATGGACAACAGTCTTTGAGGTCCTCATTTACCCGGCCAGTGTCTTTTTGTCACCAGGTTAAGGGAGGCCACCATGTCCTTGCTGTAGGGCAGTCGTCGTAGGACGTTTCTATATGCTGGTTGATAGCCGACTGGAGCTGTATTGCAAAATCTAAGTGCGCCTGGATAACATCATCCAAAGTGGGGACACCTGTATGGGAAGATGACCACAGTTAACAAACAACAGTCCTTGTTGATATGTACTACTGTTTGATAACAAGATGGTCGTTACCCTGATGATCGCCATCCTCCGAACTAGCATGGGTTGATGGGGACGCACTTAGGCTCCAGCCCGCAGCTCCGGCACGTTCGGCATCTGCACAAACATTATGTGGAAACATTAATGCACATTCTGCAACAAAAATGAGGGCAAATAGAGCCACATCACACATACAGATCTCACAACTGTTCATTAAAATTAATGTATTTTTCAAGTGAAATGATGGACACATTCTTCCATTTGGACAGAGCAACTAAATGAAGCAATGTATCCATAATTGAACTTCAACCACACATTCCAGAACTATATCTGCCACTTTTTCTGTGTGTGTGATGTGCCCCATAAACACCACAGTCAATACAGTATGCATAGTCTATGACCCACAATTAGACATTTACCTCCATAGTCCTCCAAGTGTGGGTCCTGATCAACCGCCGCCATCTCCTCCTCGACAGGCCCTGTTGGTGATGGCACGTTGTTGGCCTCGGCCGCCCACATATCCTCCTCAGCTGGCCCTGTTGGGGAGGGCAAACTGTCGGGCTCGGCCGCCCACATATCCTCCTCAGCTGGCCCTGTTGGGGAGGGCACAGTGTCGGGCTCGGCCGCCCACATATCCTCCTCATCAGCCGTGTCCGGGGACATGGCGAACCCTGGGCTAGCCACGGAGCTGGACAGTGTGGCAGGTGGGGGAACTGGGGGGCTTGGGCTCTGTGGCCACATGACATGGCCTGGTGGCAATAAGGGCCCTGGGCTGGAGGGTGCCCAATCATCCCCATCAGCCTGTTGTGCAGCATCCTGGCCCTCCTGTGGGCATGGTGGTGAGGGCATGTCATCCTCCTCCTCCATCCATAGCTGGAAGGAGTTGGTTGAAGACTCCTCGGTAGCACCCTGGCCGGACCCCTCTTCACTCTCCTCATGTTCCGCAGCAGCTGGCAGGTCGTCATCATTATGGCCACCATGACTCGGGGGGGGATGATGTCCCTGGCGCCGGAAATGCCGGTATGTTCGGTGGGCCTCCAGCAGGTGGGACATGCTGGCCCTCTTCCGAAGAAGAATCCTCAGTACCTGTATTGTGATGCACAATGATGAAGGTTTTAGGTTGCACTTTGCAAAAGAGTTGTTGCCTATCGTTTTAAAATGAGGGGAAATTATGTTTTTGGATTGTGAGGTTGGTCCACAACGCCAAAGTGTAGGGGCTCCCTTGCCATTTGGGTTCACTCACACTTGCACATGCCTAAGCACCGTTTGCCCGAGGCATGTGCAAGCCTCTGCATACAGGGGACAGACCTAGCCTTTGTCATGATAGACACGGTGTCTGCAGATGCATGCAGACCGCCATGCACTCCCATTGGTCACCATTACAGGTTGCATTCCTGGTGTGGAGGGGAGTGTGTGATCTGTGGCCATGGGTACGTATGCACACAGATCAGTCATGGGGGCCAATGGGAGCACAGATGTGTGTGCAAGCATGTGCTGACACCATGAGCATCATGGATGGTGATTTTTGGCCCGTTTGCATGCACAGGCTTGCAGATGTCTCCGCAGAACTTTGCAGAGCCATATGCACCTGTGAAGGCGGTGTGAACGCAGATTAGATGATACCACATGGGCGGGTGCAGGCCGGGGACAACAGTATCTTAATATGTTTGGAGACGTTGCTGTCTAGTGTGGTAAATGTACATGTGCTGATGTGTTGTGGGGTCCAACAGTGACTCACCACGCAGCCTGGCAATCCTGGCACGGATGTCCACAATGCGGCCTGGGCACTTGAACTTCAGATCCGCAATCTTGTGCTGGATCTGCTTGGGAGTCCTGTCGACACACAGCTGGCGGAGCAGGGCATGCTGGATTTTGCGCAAGGAACACTTCTACGCCACCTACGGACCAACAACCCGTGTGCGTGGCGTAAAAAACCCTTTAGGTACTGCGTAACGGCAAATCGTTGGGAGTATGACCAGACTGGATTGGGCCCATAAGAATACATGAGTGTTTCGAGTTGGCCGCCTTTTGTGTGTGGCCGTAAATTCTATACAAAAATGCATGATCAGCTAAACGGCGCCTATGTGTATTGGTGCTGAAGTGACAGCTCAACCAAAATGGCGCCATGGCAAGTGAGAACCAATCGTAACGCAGGAGCTTCAACCAATAATAGCAGAGGTTGCCCTAGCCAATCGTAACGCATGAGGGTTCACGAATCACAACTGAGGAGGCGTGACACAGGTGAATACCCGGCACGCCTACGTGTTGGATTTCGCCATCGCTCAAATAACACCTTTCGTACGATATCGTTCAATTACACGTGACGATTGTGCGTATCCACTTAGCCGACATCGTCAGATCTGAGGTCCGGGCCTCAGATCTCGATTTTGCGATTTGATCAGATCTCGCTCGTCGTATCTTGCCGTCACACGCACAGACATCGCTCACGCGATGTTTAATCTGCCGCGTTCAAGCGATATCTTGCGCGATATCTGTGCGTGTGACGGCCGCCTTAGGCAATATTTGTGATCAAGGACCTAAACGTCATACTGTCGCAGTTCTAACAAGAGCACCTTCCGAATAAACATTCACCAATAAGCAAAAAGACTAGAAGTGTGTGTGTGCAGTGATTCTAACAAACTTGAATACGGGACTCAAGAGCCCCCTTCACTAGCACCACACCCCCTCATATGCCGTGTGCTAACCATTGAATCAGATACAACCCGTGTTGTAGGAACTCTAACCTGGAATTAGGTTCCCCGTCGGTTTGTCTGGGGATCCGGCGTATAGCTGCGGTCCCCCTCAGAGCCGACACTCTAGTCCCAGCCTAGCCTTGGGTGACCCTGTCTTGCAAGGGATTACCGTGCTCGTTCTGACCTGTGTGACTATCCGGGTACCTCGGGGAGTCCTTTTCTCAGTCGTTCCTATTCCCTTGACTCCCGGGTCATGGAGCAGGCTTTCTCTGCATGGAACGGTGTCTCTGTGGATTCTGCGCTCTCCGGGCAACCCAGGACCATCAGGGAAGTGTCTTTCTGTCATCTTGGTCTGTTCTGGTCTTTACTTCTCAGCCTACCTCGGCCTACTCGATCTTTACCACTCGGCCCACTCTGACCTACTGCCTAACCCCTCCTCGTTCCCCCCTTTTCTACCGGTCTGTCACCTGACCTACCTTCCCACCCACTTTCCTCTAAACCCTACCACCCCTTGTCCGCCTAGACTCTCGGGCTCCGGATTAGTAGGGTTGTGTTCCTGTGGGTGTGTGTGCTGAGGGTGTTTGTTGCACAGTCTCCTATCTGCCTGGCTGCAGTTCCTTTACCACAGCAGATTCTGGTCAGACGACCATTACACTCAGTGCTGTCTGCAGCTTTGCCGAGGTTATAACTGAAGGCATTATGAATGCAAGACACCAGCCCCAATCACTAGCAACCTCCTTTCACACAGAGGGAGCGACCACTGGTTGTCTTGCACACACAATGGGCTCCATATAGGGCGCAGTTCACACAGGCCTGCACAGTGTATGCCCAGCCTCTTACATAAGCCCCCATTTCAGTAGGCGGGCTATTGTGGCATTCAACACCGCTACCTGCGCCGGAACAAACGCACCCATACGGCCCAGCTACACACAGCAACAAAAGAGTGCAAGAAAAAACCACAATGACAGAAAACTGAAATTGTGGAAATTTAGTTAGTTTTAAACTATAACAAATTGTGGGGTATTGGTTTGTCTTTTGGTCCAAATCACGTAAGCTTGTGAGCCCCTACACGGCTCCCCACGGATCACAAGTCCTATCCACTAAATTCTTATCTCAAGTGAGCAAAGGACAAAATAGAAAATAATTTCTCTTACCACAGCAGATTCTGGTCAGACGACCATTATGGCGGGCTGTTGTGGCATTCAACACCGCTACCTGCGCCGGAACAAACGCACCCATACGGCCCAGCTACACACAGCAACAAAAGAGTGCAAGAAAAAGCCACAATGACAGAAAACTGAAATTGTGGAAATTTAGTTAGTTTTAAACTATAACAAGAACTAGATTGTAAAATCCATTAATTTGTATGATTATATCTATGCAATAAAAATATTTTGAACATAAACTATAACAAATTCACACTTGAGATAAGAATTTAGTGGATAGGACTTGTGATCCGTGGGGAGCCGTGTAGGGGCTCACAAGCTTACGTGATTTGGACCAAAAGACAAACCAAGACCCCACAATTTGTTATAGTTTAAAACTGGCTGCAGTTCCCCATGTGGCCTCCTGGTCGTAGGGGCACCACATTTACATATATGTATCAAAAGTACAATAAACTATCCCTGAGATGGCCATGTGGACTGAAAAATAAACATATCAAGCTTGAAAGAAAGGGGCAAAAAACAATTGCGAAAAAAAGGAAAATCATCTAGTTGTGAAGTTTACAATTATATAAAAATTCCAAAGAATTATATATATTTTTTTAATTTGGGAAAATTTTTGTCATAAAATAAAAAATTAAATCAAATCATAATATATTACAAGCTAATTGATTTATATTGTGCAGGGTAAGATTAAATTATTCTGCTAAGTCTCTCATAGTACAGAGCACATTATTGATATATTGTTTATTTCTTGGACATCTAATCTATTATTAATTTATATTATTAAAAACAAAATAGAAAAAAGAGATAATAAAGCCTTATGATGTCTTTTTTTCTATTTTGTTTTTTATATATAAGGCAGCTTTTATTGGCTCAAAGCTGGAAAGTCAATGTCATAATGTAGATGTGATAATTTTGCAGCATGTGTGACATGATTATCAAAGGATAAGTACCGTATATACTCGTGTATAAGCCGACCCGTGTATAAGCCGACCCCCCTACTTTTGCCCCCAAAACCTGGGAAAATCTATTGACTCGCGTATAAGCCGAGGTGGATCCCAGCACAGGTATACAGCCCCCAGCAGTATGATATACAGCAGCCCCCAGTGGTATATACAGCAGCTCCCAGTGGTATATACAGCAGCCACAGTGGTATATACAGCAGCCCCCAGTGGTATATACAGCAGCCCCAGTGGTATTGCAGCCCCTATATACAGCAGCCCCAGTGGTATTGCAGCCCCAGTGGTGTATACAGCAGCCCCTATATACAGCAGCCCCTATATACAGCAGCCCCAGTGGTATTGCAGCCCCTATATACAGCAGCCCAGTGGTATTGCAGCCCCAGTGGTGTATACAGCAGCCCCTATATACAGCAGCCCCAGTGGTATTGCAGCCCCTATATACAGCAGCCCCAGTGGTATTGCAGCCCCAGTGGTATTGCAGCCCCTATATACAGCAGCCCCAGTGGTATTGCAGCCCCAGTGGTGTATACAGCAGCCCCTATATACAGCAGCCCCAGTGGTATTGCAGCCCCTATATACAGCAGCCCCAGTGGTATTACAGCCCCAGTGGTGTATACAGCAGCCCCTATATACAGCAGCCCCAGTGGTATTGCAGCCCCTATATACAGCAGCCCCAGTGGTATTGCAGCCCCAGTGGTGTATACAGCAGCCCCTATATACAGCAGCCCCAGTGGTATTGCAGCCCCAGTGGTGTATACAGCAGCCCCTATATACAGCAGCCCCAGTGGTATTGCAGCCCCAGTGGTATTGCAGCCCCTATATACAGCAGCCCCAGTGGTATTGCAGCCCCAGTGATGTATACAGCAGCCCCAGTAGTATTGCAGCCCCAGTGGTATTGCAGCCCCACACAAATGCTGGCACACGTCCCCCCTGTTGTAAGGCCCCCCCTGCTGATTACTTACCATCCCTGGTCTTCAGCAGCACCTCCGCGCCGGTCCTCTCTGCTCCGGTCCTCCGTGGTCCCATCATCTGTGCTCCGTTCCCCGGCTGCATCCGGGGTCCCCGCGCGTCGCAGACGCGATGACGTCATCGCGTCTGCGACCCGACTGGTCACATGATACAGCCGGGGAACGGAGCACAGATGACGGGACCACGGAGGACCGGAGCAGAGAGGACCGGCGCGGAGGTGCTGCTGAAGACCAGGGATGGTAAGTAATCAGCAGGGGGGGCCTTACAACAGGGGGGACGTGTGCCAGCAGATTGGGGGGCTTTATGCACATATATGCACTGCTCCCCCTGCCGCTGATTGACAGGGGGATGCAGTGCATATGTAATGAGCGGCCCCACGTGACGGGGCCGCTCAGTATACAGTATCCCCACCGCCTCTTCCTGCCTCCCCAGCCCGACACAGCCCCCACCCCACTCACCCCTGTATATTGACTCGTGTATAAGCCGAGGGGGGGACTTTTCAGCCCAATTTTTGGGCTGAAAAACTCGGCTTATACACGAGTATATACGGTAATTTTTTTTATAGAATAATTAATTTTTATTTAAATTATTAAACAAATTGTATGGTAGATCCAATGAAAAAAGCAAAATAACAACAATAATAATTATTATTATTAATAATAAAATATATATTTTATTAATAATAATACATTTCAAATATACTGAAACATGGGCAGGTACATGAATATTTACAATAGTGCGTTTAATAGCAAGCATACAATTATATTGGTAATTAAACAAATTCTTCAAATAAATAATTTAAATCTTACATTTATGGTATGTTTGAGACAAATTATATTAGTATACTTTATTACTTTTGGATATTAATAATTAAAATAAAAAATACTTTAATTTTAAATAATATCTAGAAGTTTAACAGAATGTTGTTTTATTACGTAATTTTAGGATTTTTACATGTTAGAAACTATGTAAAAGAAAGCAGTAAAAAGTATTGAGATTCTCATCAGTTGTGAAGAGTTCACCTTTTCCAACATGAAGATTTTTTCAACTTTTATTTCACAGTTTTATGCCTGTTTCACACATCCGTTTGTGGGCGGGGCATGTAGCCATGTGTCTCAGACGTGTGGACACATGTGTGCTGTTCGTGTGCTATACGTGGATCCGTGGATACCATACGGATTCAACCTGTCCTTGCATACTCACCTCCCTCCAGCGCTGCTGCTCCTCTCACTTCCAGTCCGCTGTCAGGCTCAGTGAAGTGAATATTCATGAGCCTAATTAGCGGCGGCGGAAGAGAGAGGAACTGTCAGCGCTGGAGCGAGGGGAGTATGAAATGCGAAATTTGTTTTTTTCGTCCGTGGTCCATGTACACGAATGTCACAAGGATGACATCTGTGTGCATGGACGTTTTCGTCCAAAAGCGGTCCGTGCTTCCGCATAAAAACAGACATGTCGCCGTGTGGAGCACACGGACACGCATCTGCTCCACACGGCGACACGGTCCGTGTGGAATCACGGACATGTGAAGGGGCCATAGGGGATCATGTGTCCCCGTATGTCTGTGCCTCCGGTATGATTCGGCACAGACCACACACGTGCCGGAGGCATGGACATGTGAATGAGGTTTGCAAGTTACAAAAATGAAATATCTTGAAATGGAGTTGCAGACAGGTCAGTGAATGAATGGAAAAAAAGGCTAATTGTTCTCTGGTGCCTTTATGGTAATTAGCCCTTCATTTTGTATGCACACCCCTGTCTTTCAAATGAGGCATCTAATTGGTTGAAGAAAAAAAAAAACTAAAGTCAAACCACACCAATCAGTGGCCTCAGGCTGGGAGGGTCACTGCTCCAGAGAAGTATAAAGGCAGCAGTCAAAATCCATTAAGCACTTGTTGCTAGAGATCTACAAACTTTCACCAGTCTCATCAAAAAAGTGCCCAGGAGACCACAGAGATGGAAGCATTTTATGAAAATCTCAGCATGATCAACCAGCAGAACTCACCTTCAACACCAATGGCGGCCAACTCTGGAATTGGCGACTATCCAACTTCACCCAACCCTTTCTTATTCCTTGATGGACCAGGAGCCAGCAGTATGCCTAGCTATGTCTATGGAAGCGACTCAAGCTCATATGTCCCTCCTTCTTATGGGGCTCAGAGACAATTTCTACCAACTTTGTCAGGTTTCAACGGTCCAGATCTTGGTTGGTTATCTCCAGTATCTCAGGAGGAACTTCGGAGTATAATTAGGCCTCCGCTTTCTTACTCGGCTCTGATTGCTATGGCAATACGAAATTCCTCAGAAAAGAAACAAACCCTGAGCCAGATATATCAATACGTGGAGGACAATTTTCCTTATTATAAGAAAAATAAAGCCGGATGGCAAAATTCGATCCGGCACAACCTGTCTCTGAACGACTGCTTTAAGAAAGTGCCAAGAGATGAGAACGACCCAGGTAATTAGATGACTACAATTAGTCTAATTATTTATATTTTTAGTCACATTAGTATTTGTATTTTCCATCGAATCCCCCTTGGTTTTGTATTCATTTTCTTTTTTAATTCATAATATATCATCTATTAATTCATGGAGATTCTGCCCTGAAATGGCCCAAGTGTAACCAATCGTCATACAAACAGTTGAGCAGAAAATGTAACTGAGTATTCTTGGTTAAATTTAATTTTTTTCATAAGTCTATTGAATTTTACATAGATTTTTGCAATCTTTCTTTTACAGTACTTAATGCAAAAAAAACTAATTAAAATATTATTACTTTTAAGATATGTTGTACAATATTCATAATACTTGGTATTGTAACACATTTTAAGATATTTTGAACAATATTCATAATACTTCTAGCATTACTATATTTTCATTTACAAATTAATATTTCATTATGTTTTTTTAAAATGTTTAGGCAAAGGCAATTATTGGACGTTGGATCCAAATTGCAAGAAAACATTGGACAATGGGAACTTTCGCCAGATCAGAAAGCGCCGGTCAAAATCCAGCAAGACTGGCGGTAAAGAGGAAGAAGGTCCCTTGGCTCTAGAGAGGAAAGATGGTGACAGCCCATCTATGGTGACCCCATCATCCCAAGATGTGAAAGCCTACTCAGACTATCGGATGGGCACATCATTGCCAGGAGTCAGCTCTACCCCTGCTTTGAACTTTATTGCCAGTATGACCTCCTCTATGGACTCCAGCTCGCCAAACCGTCCGACGTCTCTTGGTCTCGCCAACTCTCTCTCTCAGGGGGACATGCCTGGAATAAGCGGTTACACCACAGGACCTATGATGGAACTATCTTCAAATTTGCAGGACCCTTTACACCTCAACAGAGGTCCCTATTTCAATCCATTCATGGACTCCAACCAAAGCCACCAATTTGACAGCCATTACTATAATAATTTCAGTATGGACAGTCTACTCCAGTGAAGGAGTGATAGTATAATCCTTATCCTTAATTTATTCTTTTTTAGGGGGGGGGCTGTCAATGTTTTTTATCTTAGAAATTCCATAAAACTTTTTCTTAATCATGACAGCCTACAGTTATGCTATGTACATAGTTGTTGTATATATTAAACAATATTTAAGTATGAAAGTGGGGGGTGGACTTTTTATACTGTATTTATGAGTTTTGATATTTTTATATGTATTATACAAGAAAGTTTTTTAAAAGAAATAATTTATCAAAAACAACTCTTTTTTTTTTAATTAAGCTTTCATATTGCTTGTGAAATAAAAAGAATGTAAAAGAGGGTTTTTAAAGGTGCTTCTGATAACCCCAAAATGTCAGCCGATGAGCCTTTCATGGTGGCTGTTAAGAGGCCTTATTGCTTAGGCTGGTTTCACACTACTGTTTTTTTTTCAACTCGGGCAAGATCAGTTTTTTGGCAAAAACTGATCCTTTCAGGATCCAATTTATTGTCCGTTCACCTCAATGGCATCAGCTAGCATCTTGTTGCTACCTGACACCAATTAAGAGAATGGGCAAAAAAATGGATCCTGAAAAGATCAGGTTTTTGCCGAAAAACCTGATCTTCCCGATTTGAAAAAAACTGGTATAGTGTGAAAGTAGCCTTAGCGCCGCTTTTTTACAGCACTAAGGGGAGAGTGTAGTGCCACCTCCCTCCAGCAAGCACATACTAAGTGTATCCCAATAAATTAGAATATCATCAAACAGTTAATTTATTTCAGTAATTCAATACACAAAGTGAAACAAATAGATTATAGTCATTACACACAGAGGGATCTATTTCAGGTGTTTATTTCTGTTAAAGTTGATGATTGTGGCTTACAGCCAGTGAAAACCGAAATATCATTATCTCAGAAGATTAAAGCAGGGAGGATGAAGGGTTAAACACCACGTTGCGTATTTCATGAGACATCAAAAGGTGAAAATAATATTGATTTATTAGTCATAGGGTTTCAGGACTCCTTGAAACATGGCAATATTACATAGACTTTTGATGATATTCTAATTCATTGAGATGCGCTAGTATCATGCTGGAGTAAGGGCGGCTTCACACTGAGGTGTGATCCGGTCTGGGGCTGTCAGGGATGAACCTGACAGCCCTGGACTGGAACAGCACACAGAAGCGGAGGGCTAATATGCCCTCCGGTCCGCTGTGCAGCCGCACGTAGCTACCGCCACTGATAGGTCAAAACCGCGGTTAGCTTGTGAGTCGCGGTCCTGACCCATCAGCGGCGGCAGTGTACAAAATGGAGCAATGTGTCCATGATTTCACTGCAACCAGAGATCTGTGTGTGTAAAGTGGCCTTAACAGTTATATATATATATAAAAAATACATTAACCCCTTCATGACCGGGGAATTTTTCATTTCCGTTTTTTCCTCCTCTGCTTCCAAGAGCCATAGCTTTTTTTAGTTTTCCGTCAATATAGACATATGACTGTTTGTTTTTTTCATATGCAATAATTTATTTTACCATATAGTGTACAGGGGAAATTGCAAAATAGTGCATTAACACGTTTGTTTTTTGGGTATTTTAGTCGCCATGTTCACTATAGAGTAAAACCGACATGACGGGGTGATGTTTTGAATCGGTACGAGTTCGTAGACACCCAACATGTATACCTTTACTGGTATCTAGGTGGTGAAAAAAAATTCTGAAATTTGCAAAAAAAGCAGACTTTTTGCGCCATGTTCTGCGACCCATAGCGTTCTAATTTTTTGGGATCTGGGGCTGTGTGATGGATTATTTTTTGCGTCTTGAGCTAATGTTTCTAATGAAACCATTTTCGGGGGATCCGCAGTTTTGATCGCCCGTTATTGCATTTTATAGCAATGTTGCGGCGACCAAAATAATGGAATTTTGGCGTTTGGACCATTTTTTCCGTTATGGAGTTTGCGGCTCTCATTAACGGATTTAAGATGGTGATAGATCGGCCGATTCTGAACGCTGCGTTACCGAACGTGTATTTTTTTTAATACTTTTATTGTGATTGGGGGAAAAGGGGGTGATTTGAACTTTTATGTTTTTGGTTTTTTTTTAACCGGTTTTTGAAAATTTTATTAATCAATTCATTCTTATTTTTACACTGCCTCTTTAAGAGGTACCTTGCTGCACAATCTGATCACTTCTGGGAGATGCAGATGAGCTGCAGCTCATCTGTATCTCCCAGAATCGCGGTCGTGTTGCGGTTGGCCTGCCAAACACTACACGTAACTGCGCTCTGTCAGAATCCGGGGCCTAGCCAGGACACTGGGCTGTCACGTGAGCGCCGGAGGTCTCGTGATACTATCGCGGGATCTCCGGAGAAGGCAGCGAACAGCGTGTTCCCTGCTGTGGCCACCTTGGATCCCGCTGTCAGCGATTGACAGTGGGATCCAAGGGGTTAACAGCGGCGATCGGATCCTGGATCCGATCGGTGCTGTTACCCTGACATCTCAGCTGATGATGTCGGAGCTTTGATGTGAGCGCCACGCTGGAGTTCACATCAAAGCCCCCTTACCGGCCCAGGACGTTGTAGAACGTCCTGTGTCTGCAAGGAGCTAAAGCAAAAATAATGATGACTCTGCTCAAAAGAGCTTACAATCTATAATGAGGTGGGGGTGACACAAAGTAAAAGTACAGGGGCTTATTTACAATGATGGTCCATCCATCTTGAGGAAATAAACACAAGAATGTGATCCTAGCAAAATATATTATTTACCCTAAAATGTCACCAATAAAAAACCTCATCTTATCCCAAAAAAACAAGTCCTCACTCAGATCTGCCATCTGTGATTGGATATTTTGGGGTTTCCATGTTAGGCCTGTTTCACACATCTGTGACACCATGGACGTGTGAGACAAGGCCGTTTGTCGGCGGGGCATGTAGCCATGTCTCACGGACGTGGGACACGTATGCTGTCCATGCATATGTAGATAGCACACGGACAGCCTGTCATCGCATACTCACCTTCCTCCTGTGCCGCTGCTCCTTTCACTTCCGGTCCGCTCTTGGGCTCAGTGAAGTGAATATTCATGAGCCTAATGAGCGGCAACAAAAGTGAGAGGAGTATGAAATTCTTTGTTTTTACACTTTTCACCTTTGTCTGTGGTCCACACGGATGACATCTGGGTGCATGGACATTTCGGGGCAAAAGCGGTCCGTACTTCTGCATAAAAACTGACATGTCTCCGTGTGGAGGACACATATCTGCTCCACACGGCGACACGGTCCGTGCAGAATTACGGACACGTGAAGGGGGCCATAGGGTATCATGTGGTCCCATATGTCCGTGCCTTCGGCACAAACCGCACACGTGTCGGAGGCACGGATATGTGAATGAGGCCTTACTGGTAAAATAAAGGCTCTGGAAAAGTGACAAAGCTTCAATCCCTCACAAAACCAAGGAAATCTTCACACCCAAATCTAAATGTCCCTTTTTCTGACCCCTCCGTATGCCTAAACCATAGTAAGCCACCACATACAGGTGAATCTCGAATTAGAATATCATTAAAAAGTTAATTTTCTGAGATAATGACCATTGGGTTTTCATTGGCTGTAAGCCATAATCATCAACATTAACATAAATAAACACATGAAATAGATCCCTCTGTGTGTAATGACTCTATATAATATATGTGTTTCACTTTATGTATTGAATTACTGAAATAACTTGACTTTTTGATGATCTTCTAATTCATTGAGATGCAGCTGTATTTTGCATTCTTGTAGGTAGGAGAGCCCAGTAATGGTGCTGTCACACAGCACAACCTGGCCAGCGATGTCGGAAGCGATGCGCGGGTGCCCGCTCGGTTCCGACATCGCTGGCCAGCTATCACACAGCATGGCTGCGGCCGGCGATGCCGCAGCGATGCGTGCGGTGACATCACTTGCTGGGCTGGGCTCAGCCCAGCGAGCGATCCGCAGCAACGCTGCGGTATAGGCTGGATCGCCGCTGACATCGCTCTGGCAATGTCACACGGCGCGATCCAGCCTAATCGCAGGTCGCAGGTTGTCAGGTTTACAGTTCTTCCCGTAAACCTGACAACCTGCGACTAGCGATAAAACGCGGTCGCGTCGCGCTGTCACACAGCGCGACGTCGCTAGCGACATCGCTGGTACGTCACTTTTCCGGCGATGTCGCTAGCAACGTCGCCTGGTGTGACAGCACTATAAGTGTACAGGTTGCATGTAGTCAGAGGCACAAGGTGGGAACAATGTGTGTGCATGAAAATGGAATATTTGCATATCTAAAGAAAAAGGTATGGTGTAGAGTGAAAACCCCTGTGGGACCAAAGTAGTCACTGCAGCCCTAGATGAATTCATTGAGAGGTGCAATTTCTGAAATTGGATCACTTTACTGTCCTGGTACTTCCAGGCTCCACAAATGTTGCCCACAAACTATTCAAGCAAAATCTGTGCTCCAAAAGCCAAAAAGCACTCTTCCTTTCTGCTCAGTATAACAGTAGTAATGGAAGAAATTGTGCAACAAATTGTGGGGTGCAGTCTCACCTATTAACCATTCAGTATATCACAGATTTGCAGATAAAGTTGCAAAAAATTGTTATTTCCATTTCCACATATTAAATTTTGTGTGGCACTTGTAGGTTCCAAATACTCACTGTTAGAGATGAGCGAACCTTTTGAAATTAGGGTTCACTTTGCAAGAAGTTCACCGACTAGTGTGACAAACAGTTCATCGAACCTCCCAACGCCATTGATTTCAATGGGAGGCAAAACCTAAGGTAAAGAAAACACTTTCTGGGGGTCCCAAAAGCTGCCAAAACAGCTCAAATTGGGGGCAGACAATAGGAAAAGTGCCATCTATTCCCCAGTGTTAATATTTTGATCATGGCACATTATGGATGTGTGGCGCCCCTCTGGCTAGGTGCCACAGAGAGGTATTACACCTTGTAAATATATGTGGTATCTCTGTAAGTTCTGGGTTTAGGGTTAGCTTATGAAGTCTCAATTTACACACAACACTAGGCCACTTTACAGTAAAGGGACTGATTATGCAGTAGGTCCAAAAGGTAGTGGAGCCTAGGTTAATGCAGAATGAGTTGAGTGACAGTTCAGTTAGTGCTGGGAAGGCAGTCAGTGAGGATGCGCCTGACAGCTCTGCGACAGGAGGGATCCCCATCTCTAAGAGGGAGCCCAGGACAGAGGGAGACATACCAGCACCAGTTGGAGCCGGCTGGTTAAGTCTGGGTAACACCGACAGCAGGGGAAGCCGAGGCGGTCAGTGGTTTTATCCGTGGCCGCAAACCGACCAGCTGCTGGCACATAATCACCGGGTAGCCGTAAGCGCCACAAGAAGGTACCTCGCCTCTCAGGCCCAAAATAGGTCCAAGATCATAGGAGTATCGGCCGGATTCCGGTGGCGGGAGAATTTGCTATTTACCACTCCCGTCGGTACCGGTAAAGGAAACCCATACTCCACCAGGAGACCAGGGGACTGGCGGGAGAGCTCTGCAAGGGAGGTGAAAGATAGAGAAGGACAGAATTAGAGGATGTTCCCTGAGGGAGGAGCTCGGTTCATGGCTCCGAAACGCGTAGGACAATAAAAGCATCAGTGATCCAGACATCCCCATGTCCTGGTTTCTTCTTTTCCTGAAGCAGCAGCGCAGACAGTGAGGCACTTCGTCCAAAGGAAATCTAGAATTAGACCTCGAAAGACTAAAGAAGGGAACTTCTGGAGACTCCATAGGTGTACCCTGAACCAGCAACTATCACCTGTTAAACAAGACTGTACCGTGTTTCACCTTAACATCTGCTGGTACCCAGTAAAGTGGAGTTAGAGCTGAACTGGTCTCCGTCTTTCTTCCCGCCGGCGCCCGGGGGCTTCAGCATCATCAGCATCTCACCGGAGGGGTAAGAAGAACTACTCCCCTCATCCTCCATCACCGCTGCCCTGAGGTAAAAGCTCCACCTGTGGGGAGCTGGACCACACTAAGCTGCAACCATCATCACCTCAGCGGCCGGCCTGCAGCGCCGGTATCCATATTACCGGGATCCACAGGTGGCGTCACGTACTCTCTTTATCCCTGTAAATATCCCCCATCTAACAAATGACAGCCAGGGCATGGAACCGGGAACCCGACCACCCATGATTCCCCAGTTAAATCCACCAAACCAAGGCCCGATGTCCGAGTACCCCTCTCCCTGTGCTCATCAGATGCAAGGGACAAGGCCTAGCCCAGCATTTCAAGCACTAATATTGATCAGCATCAGTGAGATGAGTGTCAGGTGTGGGCATGGTGCTCAGAGAGCCCTGTTAAATTCTGGAAACAGACAACAGGGAGACACGACGGAAGTCGCTACGGCAATTATATAATAGATAGTGCGTTTAATAGCAAGCATATAATTATACTGGAAATTAAACTAATTCTTCAAATAAATAATTTCCATCTTAAATTTACGGTATGTTTTGGAGACAAATTATATTAGTATACTTTATTACTTTTGGATATTAATTACACTAAAAATGATTTTATTTTTAAATAATATCTAGAAGTTTAACAGAATGTTGTTTTATTACGTAATTTTAGGATTTTCCAACATGAAGATTTTTTCAACTTTTATTTCACAGTTTTATGCCTGTTTTCCACATCCGTTTGTGGGCGGAGCATGTAGCCATGTGTCAGACGTGTGACGCATGTGTGCTGTTCGTGTACTATCCGTGGATAGCATACGGACTCAGCCTGACAGTGCATACTCACCTCCCTCCAGCGCCGCTGCTCCTCTCACTACCGGTCCGCTGTCAGGCTCAGTGAAGTAAATATTCATGAGCGGCACCGGAAGAGAGAGAAATAGGGATGGGCGAATCTACTCGTTACTACTCGCTACTCTGCGAGTAGTAGGGTACTCAGCCGACTCCTTACTCAGTTTCATTGCGATTACTCGCACAGTAACGAGTCCAATGAAAATCAATTGTAAATTATATTCCTCTACTTCTTTGAACCGGATTGTCCTGAATTGACCCGGTCAGATTCAATCAGGTACCATAGACATCAATGTTTAATGTACCCGGATCTGTACAATCCGTTTAGTCCCGGTATAAAGAATCTGCTTAAAGCGGTCATGAACTCCATGTTAATCCAGTTCAACCTAACATGTTTGCTATGCAGCCAAATTGTCCCTGAATCGTTACAAAACCTAACCGGTAACCAGATATCCGCTGTCAGCGGGCGAGTATTACAAGCGAGTCTACTCCTGTATTTTGTATTCGGTACTCGCCGAATATAGAATATGTTAATGTTACGAGACGGAGACAGCCTAGCATGTTAGCTATGAAAAAAGTGAAGAGCCAGCCCAGCATGTTATCCAATCATAGTCAGTAATGCCGCAGCCATGTTGGTTGTGGCCTTAGTATGATTGGCTGCTGTCCATCGTGATGCCTATGTCATGTATGACAAAGCAAGGCTGTATATAAGCCTTGCCCCCACCATTTTGGGCACATTCCTAAGATGATCTGAGCTAGTGTAGGGAGAGTTGCAGAAGTTCCTAGGGAGTGTCAGTCAGTGTAGGAAATCCACCTCGGGATTCCTCACATTTAACCCAAAAGCTCTTGTGAGAGCTACCAGGACGGAGGAGTACTCTAGAGGACGGTAGGCAGGGAGACAGGCAGGAGCAGCCTTGCAGTGCCACACAGCACCGACCTCAGAGCTTAGCTCACTCAGCTTTCCTCAGAGCTGAAATCAGAAGCTAAGAATTTTTTTTTCCAGCAGATAACTTTGGGGTCATATTTACCCCTGCAGCTTAATATTTGCTAGTGACAGTGCATAGCTGCTCTGCTACCTGACAGCATGCACGGTACCATCTAGGGGGGATGCAGAGAGCACCACAGTACACCTTGGTGACTGCTTTTGCGCACAAACTAATTTTTTCTGGGCCAGGTCCGGGAACCCTTCAGATTGAAAAAAACGGTCAGGTTTAATACGGTTACATAGACCGTCATGTTAAAACAAATCGGATTGTCCCGGTCCGGTTCAAGCCGGTTAACTTTAACATGACTGTCTATGGGATCGGATTGAACCATTTTCAATCCATTTTTTTTAAACTATTCTTTAAAAGCCCGTGGCTTTTTGCTGCTGACTTTTAAAAAATAAAATGGGGAATTGCAGGTTTTTCCTCTGCTGCCACACCCCTTTATGGGGTCCATCAGCAGAGGAATCGCTGCAATATTCGCTTCGCCATTCATTTACATTGGACTCGCTAGACTCGCAATCAGTATCAGGATCCTACTCGTTAGAGTCTAGCGAGTCCGAGTAATTTAGTATTCGTCCATCCCTAGAGAGGAACTGTCAGCGCTGGAGCGAGGAGAGTATGAAATGCGAAAGTTTGTTACTTTTGTCCGTGGTCCATGTACACGAATGTGACAAGGATGACATCTGTGTGCATGAACGTTTTTGCCCAAAAGCGGTCCGTGCTTCCGCATAAAAACGGACATGTCGCCGTGTGGAGCACACGGACACGCATCTGCTCCACACGGCGACACAGTCCGTGTGCAATTAAGGACACGTGAAGGGGCCATAGGGGATCATGTGTCCCTGTATGTCTTTGCCTCTGGCATTTTTCGGCACAGACCACACACGTGCCGGAGGCACGGACATGTGAATGAGGTTTATAAGTTACAAAAAAAAAAAATATCTTGAAATGGAGTTGCAGACAGGTCAGTGAATGAATGGAGAAAAAGGCTAATTGTTCTCTGGTGCCTTTATGGTAATTAGCCCTTCATTTAGTATGCACACCCCTGTCTTTCAAATGAGGCATCTAATTGGTTGAAGTAAAAAAAAAACTAAAGTGAAACCACACCAATCAGTGGCCTCGGGCTGGGAGGGTCACTGCTCCAGAGAAGTATAAAGGCAGCAGTCAAATCCATTAAGCACCTGTTGCCAGAAGCACTTTAGACCCAATCATCTTCCAGCTCATCAGAGATCTACAAGTCTTCATCAGTCTCATCGGAGACCACAGAGATGGAAGCATTTTACGAAAATCTCAGCATGATCAACCATCAGAACTCACCTTCAACACCAATGGCGGCCAACTCTGGAATTGGGGACTATCCAACTTCACCCAACCCTTTCTTATTCCTTGATGGACCAGGAGCCAGCAGTATGCCTAGCTATGTCTATGGAAGCGACTCAAGCTCCTATGTCCCTCCTTCTTATGGGGCTCAGAGACAATTTCTACCAACTTTGTCAGGCTTCAATGGTCCAGATCTTGGTTGGTTATCTCCAGTATCTCAGGAGGAACTTCGGAGTATAATGAGGCCTCCGCTTTCTTACTCGGCTCTGATTGCTATGGCAATACGAAATTCTGCAGAAAAGAAACAAACCCTGAGCCAGATATATCAATACGTGGAGGACAATTTTCCTTTTTATAAAACAAATAAAGCCGGATGGCAAAATTCAATCCGGCACAACTTGTCTTTAAACGACTGTTTTAAGAAAGTGCCAAGAGATGAGAACGACCCAGGTAATTAGATGACTGCAATTATTCTAATTATTTATATTTTTAGTCAGAATAGTATTTGTATTTTCCATCGAATCACCCTTGATTTTGTATTAATTTTCTATAATTCATAATATATCATCTATTAATTCATGGAGATTCTGCCCTCAAATGGCCCAAGTGTAACCAATCGTCATACAAACAGTTGAGCAGAAAATGTAACTGAGTATTCTTGGTTATTTTTTTCATAAGTCTATTGAATGTTACATAGATTTTTGCAATCTTTCTTTTACGGTACTTAGTTTTTTTTTTAACATTATTACTTTTAAGATATTTTGAACAATATTCAGAATACTTCTAGCATTACTATATTTTCAGTTTTAATATTTTATTTATTTTTCTTAAATGTTTAGGTAAAGGCAATTATTGGACCTTGGATCCGAACTGCAAGAAAACATTGGACAATGGGAACTTTCGCCAGATCAGAAAGCGCCGGTCAAAATCCACTAAGACTGACGCTAAAGAGGAAGAAGGTCCCTCGGCTCCAGAGAGGAAAGATGGTGACAGCCCATCTACGGTGACCCCCATCATCCCAAGATGTGAAAGCCTACTCAGACTTTCGGATGGGCACATCTTTGCCAGGAGTCAGCTCTACCCCTTCTTTGAACTTTGTTACCAGTATGACCTCCTCTATGGACTCCAGCTCACCAAACCATCCGACGTCTCTTGGTCTCGCCAATGAACTCTCCCAGAGGGACATGCCTGGAATAAGCGGTTACACTACAGGCCCTATGATGGAACTATCTTCAAATTTGCAGGACCCTTTACACCTCAACAGAGGCCCCTATTTCAATCCATTCATGGACTCCAACCAAAGCCGCCAATTTGACAGCCATTACTATAATAATTTCAGTATGGACAGCCTACTCCAGTGAAGGCGGCATAGTATAATCCTAAGACCTACACCATGCTGGCCACTGTAGCCGGATATCTATTTATCTATATAAATGTATTATTTTTTTAGGGGGGGGCTGTCAATGTTTATCTTACAAATTCCATAAAACTTTTTATTAATCGTGACAGCCTACAGTTATCTGCCAGTACATAGTTGTTGTATATATTAAACAATATTTAAGTATGAAAGTGGGGGGTGGACTTTTTATACTGTATTTATGAGTTTTGATATTTTTATATGTATTATACAAGAAAGTTTTAAAATAAATAATTTATCAAAAACAACTCTTTTTTTAATTAAGCTTGTGAAATAAAAAGAATGTAAAAGGGGGTTTGTAGGAAAAAAACTTAAAGGTGCTTCTGATAACCCCAAAATGTCAGCCGATGAGCCTTTCATGGTGGCTGTTAAGGGGCCTTATTGCTTAGGCTGGTTTCACATTGGGCAAGATCAGTTTTTTTTTTTGCAAAAAGTGATCCTTTCAGGATCCAATTTATTGTCCATTCACCTCAATGGCATCAGCTAGCATCTTGTTGCTACCTGACACCAATTAAGAGAATGGGCAAAAAAAATGGATCCTGAAAAAAACCTGATCTTGCGAAACCGGCCTTAGTACCGCTTTTTTAACAGCACTAAGGGGAGAGTATAGTGCAACCTCCCTCCAGCAAGCAAATACTAGATGTATCCCAATAAATTAGAATATCATCAAAAAGTTAATTTGTTTCAGTAATTCAATACAAAAAGTGAAACAAATAGATTATAGAGTCATTACACACAAACAGTGATCTATTTCAAGTGTTGATTTCTGTTCAAGTTGATGATTATGGCTTACAGCCAGTGAAAACCGAAATATCATTATCTCAGAAGATTAAAGTAGGGAGAATGAAGGGTTAAACACCACGTTGCGTATTTCATGAGACATCAAAAGGTGAAAATAATATTGATTTATTTAGTCAACGGGTTTCAGGACTCCCTGAAACATGGTAATATTACATAGATGTTTGATGAGATTCTAATTCATTGAGATGCGCTAGTCTCATGCTGGAGTAAGGGCGGCTTCACACTGCGGTGTGATCCGGTCTGGGGCTGTCAGGGATGAACCTGACAGCCCTGGACTGGAACAGCACACAGAACTGGAGGGCTAATATGCCCTCCGGTCCGCTGTGCAGCCGCACGCAGCTACCGCCGCGGATAGGTCAAAACCGCGGCTAGCTCGTGAGCCGCGGTCCTGACCCATCAGCGGCGGTAGCGTACAAAATGGAGCAATGTGTCCATGATTTCACTGCAACCAGAGATCTGTTCAGAAGTTGGTCACAGATATCTGTGTGTGTAAAGTAGCCTTAACAGTTATATATATATATATATATATATATATATATATATATATATATAAAAAAAAAATTCATTAACCCCTTCATGATCGGGGAATATTTCATTTTCGTTTTTTCCTCCCCTGCTTCCAAGAGCCATACCTTTTTTTAGTTTTCCGTCAAGATAGACATGTGACGGCTTGTTTTTTTCATATGCAACAATTTATTTTACCATATAGTGTATAGGGAAATTGCAAAATAGTGCAATAACACGTTTGTTTTTTGGGTATTTTAGTCGCCATGTTCACTATATGGTAAAACCGACATGACGGTGTGATGCCTCGGGTCGGTACGAGTTCGTAGACACCCAACATGTATACCTTTACTGGTATCTAGGTGGTGAAAAAAAATTGCGCCATGTTCTGTGATTCGTAGCGTCCTCATTTTTCGGGATCTGGGGCTATGTGATGGCTTATTTTTTGCGTCTTGAGCTAATGTTTCTAATGAAACCATTTTTCGGGGGATCCGCAGTTTTGATCGCCCGTTATTGCATTTTATAGCAATGTTGCGGCGACCAAAAAAAATGGAATTTTGGCGTTTGGACCATTTTTTCCGTTATGGAGTTTACGGCTCTCATTAGCGGATTTAAGATGGTGATAGATCGGGTGATTCTGAACGCGGCGTTACCTAACGTGTATTTTTTTTAATACTTTTATTGTGATTGGGGGAAAAGGGGGTGATTTGAACTTTTATGTTTTTGTTTTTTTTTTAACCGTTTTTTGAAAACTTTATTTATCAATTCATTCTTATTTTTACACTGCCTCTTTAAGAGGTACCTTGCTGCACAATCTGATCGCTTCTGGGAGATGCAGATGAGCTGCAGCTCATCTGTATCTCCCAGAATCGCGGTCGTGTTGTGGTTGGCCTGCCAACCACTACACGTAACTGCGCTCTGTCAGAATCCGGGGTCTAGCCAGGACCCCAGGCTGTCACGTGAGCGCCGGAGATCTCGCGATACTATCGCGGGATCTCCGGAGCAGGCAGCGAACAGCGCGTTCCCCGCTGCGGCCACCTTGGATCCCGCTGTCAGCGATTGACAGTGGGATCCAAGGGGTTAACAGCGCCGATCGGATCCTGGATCTGATCGGTGCTGTTACCCTGACATCTCAGCTGATGATGTCGGAGCTTTGATGTGAGCGCCACGCTGGAGTTCACATCAAAGCCCCCTTACCGGCCCAGGACGTTGCAGAACGTCCTGTGTCTGCAAGGAGTTAAAGCAAAAATAATGATGCCTCTGCTCTTAAGAGCTTACAATCTATAATGAGGTGGTGGTGACACAAAGTAAAAGTACAGGGGCTTATTTACAATGATGGTCCATCCATCTTGAGGAAACAAACACAAGAATGTGATCCTAGCAAAATATATTATTTACCCTAAAATGTTACCAATAAAAAACCTCATCTTATCCCAAAAAAACAAGTCCCCACTCAGATCTGACATCTGTGATTGGATATTTTGGGGTTTCCATGTTAGGCCTGTTTCACACATCCGTGACACCATGGACGTGTGAGACAAGGCCGTTTGTCCGTGGGGCATGTAGCCATGTCTCACGGACATGTGACACGTATGCTGTCCGTGCATGTGTAGATAGCACACGGACAGCCTGTCATCGCATACTCACCTTCCTCCTGTGCCGCTGCTCCTTTCACTTCCGGTCCGCTCTTGGGCTCAGTGAAGTGAATATTCATGAGCCTAATGAGCGGCACCAAATTGAGAGGAGCAGACACCGCTGGAGCGAGGGGAGTATGAAATTCTTTGTTTTTACACTTTTCACTTTTGTCTGTGGTCCACACGGATGACATCTGGGTGCATGGACATTTCGGGGCAAAAGCGTCCGTACTTCTGCATAAAAACTGACATGTCTCCGTGTGGAGGACACGTATCTGCTCCACACGGCGACACAGTCCGTGCAGAATTACGGACACGTGAAGGGGGCCATAGGGTATCATGTGGTCCCATATGTCCGTGCCTTCGGCACAAACCGCACACGTGTCGGAGGCACGGATATGTGAATGAGGCCTTACTGGTAAAATAAAGGCTCTGGAAAAGTGACAAAGCTTCAATCCCTCACAAAACCAAGGAAATCTTCACACCCAAATCTAAATGTCCCTTTTTCTGACCCCTCCGTATGCCTAAACCATAGTAAGCCACCACATACAGGTGGATCTCGATGAATTAGAATACCATTAAAAAGTTAATTTTCTGAGATAATGACCTTCGGGTTTTCATTGGCTGTAAGCCATAATCATCAACATTAACAAAAATAAACACTTGAAATAGATCCCTCTGTGTGTAATGACTCTGTATAATATATGTGTTTCACTTTATGTATTGAATTATTGAAATAAATGAACTTTTTGATGATCTTCTAATTCATTGAGATGCAGCTGTATTTTGCATTCTTGTAGTGAGGAGAGCCCAGGTAGTGTACAGGCTGCATGTAGCCAGAGGCACAAGGTGGGAACAAGGTGTGTGCATGAAAATGGAATATTTGCATATCTAAAGAAAAAGGTATGGTGTAGAGTGAAAACCCCTGTGGGACCAAAGTAGTCACTGCAGCCCTAGATGAATTCATTGAGAGGTGCAATTTCTAAAATTGGGTCACTACTGGGCAGATTTTTTACTGTCCTGGTACTCCCAGGCTCCGAAAATGTTGCCCACAAACTATTCAAGCAAAATCTGTGCTCCAAAAGCCAAAAAGCACTCCTCCTTTCTGCTCAGTATAACAGTAGTAATGGAAGAAATTTTGCAACAAATTGTGGGGTGCAGTCTCACCTATTAACCATTCAGTATATGACAAATTTGCAGATAAAGTTGCAAAAAATTGTTATTTCCATTTCCACATATTAAATTTTGTGAGTCACCTGTAGGTTCCAAATACTCACTGTTAGAGATGAGCGAACCTTTTGAAATTAGGGTTCAGTTTGCAAGAAGTTCACCGACTAGTGTGACATACAGTTCATCGAACCTCCCAACGCCATTGGTTTCAATGGGAGGCAAAACCTAAGGTAAAGAAAACACTTTCTGGGGGTCCCAAAAGCTGCCAAAACAGCTCAAATTAGGGGCAGACAATAGGAAAAGTGCCATCTATTCCCCAGTGTTAATATTTTTATCATGGCGCATTATGGATGTGTGGCGCCCCTCTGGCTAGGTGACACAGAGAGGTATTACACCTTGTAAATGTATGTGTTATCTCTGTGGGTTTAGGGTTAACTTATGGAGTCTCAATTTACACACAACACTAGGCCACTTTACAGTAAAGGGACTGATTATTCAGTAGGTCCAAAAGGGGATGGAGCTTAAGTTAGTGCAGAAAGAGTTGAGTGACAGTTAGTGCTGGGAAGGCAGTCAGAGAGGACGTGCCTGACAGCTCTGTGACAGGAGGGATCCCCATCTCTAAGAGGGGGCCCAGGACAGAGGGAGACAGACCAGCACCGGTTGAAGCCGGCTGGTTTAGTCTAGGGAACACCGGCAACACAGGAAGCCGAGGCGGTCAGTGGTTTATCCCTGGCCGCAAACCGACAAGCTGCGGGCTCATAATCACCGAGTAGCCGTAAGCGCCACAAGAAGGTACCTCGCCTCTCAGGCCCAAAATAGGTACAAGATCACAGGAGTATCAGCCGGATTCCGGTGGCAGAAGGATTTGCTATTTACCGCTCCCGTCCGTACCGGTAAATGAAACCTGTACTCCACTGTAGGAGACCAGGGGACTGGCGGGAGAGCTCTGCAAGGGTGGTGAAAGATAGAAAAGGACAGAATTAGACCCCGAAAGACTAAAGAAAGGAACTTCTGGAGATTCCATAGGGGTACCCTGAACTGGCAACTATCACCTGTTAAACCAGACTGTACAGTCATGGCCAAACGTTTTGAGAATGATACAAATATTAATTTTAACCAAGTCTACTGCTTCAGTTTTTCTAATGGCAATTTACATATACTCCAGAATGTCATAAAGAGTGATCAGCTTAACAGCAATTACTTGCAAAGTCAATATTTGGCTAGTAAATGAACTTTAACCCCCAAAACACATTTCAGTCCCGCCTTAAAAGGAGCAGCTAACATCGTTTTAGTGATTGTTCCATTAACACAGGTGTGGGTGTTGATAAGGACAGGGCTGGCGAACAATCAGTCATGATTAAGTAAGAATGACACCAATGGACACTTTAAAAGGAGGCTGGTGCTTGGTATCATTGTTTCTCTTCAGTTAACCATGGTTATCTCTAAAGAAACACGTGCAGCCATCATTGCACTGCACAAAAATGACCTAACAGGAAAGAGTATCGCAGCTAGAAAGATTGCACCTCAGTCAACAATCTATCGCATCATCAAGAACTTTAAGGAGAGAGCTTCCATTGTTGTCAAAAAGGCTCCAGGGCGCCCAAGAAAGACCAGCAAGCGCCAGGACCGTATCTTAAAACTGTTTCAGCTGCGGGATCGGACTACCAGCAGTGCCGAGCTTGCTCAGGAATGGCAGTAGGCTGGTGTGAGTGCTTCTGCACGCACTGTGAGGTGGAGACTCTTTGAGCAAGGCCTGGTTTCAAGGAGGGCAGCAAAGAAGCCACTTCTCTCCAGAAAAAACATCAGGGACCGACTGATGGACTGCTGAGGACTGGGGGAAAGTCATTTTCTCTGATGAATCCCCTTTTCGATTGTTTGGGACATCTGGAAAACAGCTTATTCGGAGAAGAAGAGGTGAGCGCTACCACCAGTCTTGTCTCATGCCAACTGTAAAGCATCCTGAAACCATTCATGTGTGGGGTTGCTTCTCAGCCAAGGGAATCGGCTCACTCACAGTCTTGCCTAAAAACACAGCCATGAATAAAGAATGGTTCCAGAATGTCCTCCAAGAGCAACTTCTCCCAACCGTCCAAGAGCAGTTTGGCGCCCAACAATGCCTTTTCCAGCATGAAGGAGCATCTTGCCATAAAGGAAGGAGCTCGGTATGTGGCTCTGAAATGCGTCAGATAATAAACCAAGTCATCACCCTGATCCAGACATTTAGTTGTTTCTGGTGTGTTCTGTATCCATTTGGCAGCAGCGCGGACCTAGAGGTACTTTGCCCAGAAGATTGATTGATAACCGCAGTGACCTGAGGAAGTACAGTCCCAGCAGCAGCTGCATTTTCTGAGCTATTTGCCATCCGATTGCAGGAATCCGTATGGATCCGTGCCTGTCCGTGGGGGTCCCCCTTCAATGTCAATGTCGCCCGCGATATCGCTCATGCGTCACAAATTATTAATCACCTGAGCGATGTGGAATTATCGCAGGTAAGATGTCACATGCGTCAATATGACCAGCGATGCGGTGATGTCGCCATCTTGCGAGCGATTTTATTTAGTCGCTTGTACGATGTAAAAATAGAAAATACATGTGAAAGACAAAAGAAATATAGGGGGCGCACTAGTGCATTACCATTATTACCAAGTGGGAAGATTCAATTAAGTAATTACTAACCTATTCCTGTTGTGCAATCCCCGCACAACAATGGTGTAGATTTAGAAAGTGGTCAGGGTCTCCTTTCTCCTGGTTCAAGTTCTAAGTCTGCAGATCCTCAAGTCTCTGCAAGCTGCTCCAGCCGTGCACTTCAATAAGATAGGATTTGTGAATTCAATTTGCACGGTCTCGTGCTGAGCGCTCCAAAACAAAGCTGAGGACTCTGCTGACTGTAAAGTCCTTTTATTGAAAATCCTCCATCCGCCACGACATGTTTCGACGGTGTAGTACCGTCTTTCTCAAGTGGAATGGAGGTACTAAGACAATTAAAACCATATATAGAGCAAAAAAGTGTTTCATTGGATAACAATTATCTCAGAAAACTCCCTCTTCTTTAACCTTTTGTGTCTCACACCCGAGGGTACTATAAAATGCTCCCATGGAACTACTTCTACATTAAATAATTAAGATGTTCAATCATCATATACTATCCCAAAACTCATAATAACATAAAAATTCTATATAAAATTAATCTGTATAAAATTGTATGTATAAAAACACATTAAATCCCCCATTTTTACTCATTCAATTATAAATATAATAATAATAATAAAACAAAAAATGTGAAAGGAAAAAAAAAAAAAAAAAAATATTTAAAAAAATAAAAATAAAAAATAAAAAAATGAAAAAATAATAAAAAAAAAAAAAACAAAAAACAAAAAAAAAAAAAAACCCAAAACAAAAAAAAAACAAACATTAATATATTATAAATAAAATAAATAAAAATGTTGATAATTTCTATTATTAAAATATTAAATATTTATGAATATAAAAATAATAATAAAAACTCTGTAAGGACGTCCAAACTAAGTCTAAAATAGATGTAAAATGTATATGTATAACAGGACCTGAAAAAGAGATTAGATACAATACACTGATATTATACATAACAACAAGCTATTTAATTTCTGGACACTTTTTCTATTGTTAGATTGAGGCCCTCTGGATACAGAGTCCCCAATCTAAAGATCCAATAACTTTCCTTCTTAATAAGTCTACTTAGTCTCCCCTGACCCCCTTCCGGTATTTGATCAATAATAGTAAGGTGCATTTTACTGGGGTCTCTTTGATGATACTTATCGTAATGTCGGGAGACACTATGTTGCTGAAACCCAGATCTAATATTTTGTCTATGTTTATTTAGACGGTTGTGGGTTGCCTGTATCGTCCTACCCACATACTGCAACCCACATGGGCATTCCAATAAGTAAACTACATAAGAAGATTGACATGTCAACCTGTGTCTTATCTCATAAATCTCATTGGTTGTATTCGATCTAAATTGTTTCATACCATCCTGTATTATATTGCAACACATTTTCCACTTTTGCATGCGTAGCATCCCCAATCTTCAACAATCCGAGGGGCTAAGGTCTCTGGCCTTTCAAATTTCTTTTGAATATCACTGGGAGCTATTAAATTCTTTAAATTTTTATTCTTTCTAAACACAATAGTTGGTTTCTCGGGCATTTTTGACCCCAAGAGAGTATCTCCTCTTAGTACAAACCAATATTTACTTAAAATGGACCTTATCAAAGTTCGAGAATGACAGTAGGTGGTCACAAAACTCCATTTCCTTTTGTCATCGTTCTTATCTGCTGTCTTTCTCTTATCCGCCATCTTACTTAAACAATTTTGTTGGGTCAAATTCCTAGTTTTGGCATAAGCATCTTTCAGAATTTTTGTGGGATAACCTTTCTTTTTGAACCTATATTTTAAGGTGGCTGACTCTAACAAGAAATCTGTATCCCTAGAACAATTTTTGCGGATACGCCAATATTGTCCATAGGGTATATTTTTCAACCAACTCGGTAGGTACCCACTACTAAATTCTAAGTAGCTATTGATGTCCACTGTCTTAAAATGGGTAGCAGTAAAGAGCTTACCCTCTTCATCAAATTTAATTAATAAATCTAAATATTGGATTTCTGATACAGAGTAGGTTCCTGTAAAGGAAATACCCCATTGGTTATCGTTGAGTATCTCCGTGAGCTTTTGAGCCTCATTAATTGTTCCCTTCCAAATAATGAATAAATCATCTATGTAACGTCTGTAAAATATTACCCCTTTCATTTTGGATAGATCAAACAGGCTAAAATAGAAAATACGTCGCTGAGTTTAGTGTCACACGCAGCGATGCACAAGGTCTACTGAGCGATGAGCGACAGGTTTTACATCTGGCAGTGAAACCTGCAATCGGCGATCAGCGACATGTCGCTGGTTGCATCGCTTGGTCACACGCTTCAATGTCGCTCCTGCGTCACTTTTACGTCACTCGAGCGACTGAAAATCCGTGACGTACGAGCGACATTGACAGCGATATCGACGCGTGTGACATCCCCTTAAGAGTCACACTCCCTGTCCTTCTCTTAATGTACAGTACAGTTTGGGTGCTCATCAGAATCATCACCTCCACCCTTGGGGGTTAATATCTGGTGAGGAGGGTCTGGATTATGCTTGGACTCTACTACACCCCACATCCAAGTCCAAAAGATTCTGGGCATCAGTGCAGATGCTTTCCTCCTCTGGAGTCTGTGAATCTTTGGAGCAGACCTCTGAGCCCCATGGTATAGAATGTGCAAACATCTCTGCAGAATCACCCATCTGTGTTTCCCCACAGTCAGATGTGCGGTTGTAGAGTTGTGACATGGGGGGGGAAGAAACATGGGTAACTGGGGTGCCACCTCTGAGGATTGTATTTTTGTGATATTGCGGTGGAGGAAGAGGACATGTCACTTGATGCGGCCCTTACCATGAACTGTAGTAAAAGCACTTTTTGAGTCTCATCCACAACTTGTATCGCTCTGCTGCTGCTAAAGAGAGACTGAAGTAGCACATTCAGTATGAGAAGATGTCACTTCACTTTGAAAATGACGAGCTGGTCTGTGGTCAGTAGAGCTTTCAGTAACATTAGCAGTAGCACCGACCCCACGTACACCTCAAACACCACATCCTCAGGATTTCCCACTCATGTTTAATGCACACAGATTTGGCAATCACTTGTTTGAGACAAAAATAAAGCGTTTTAGGAGAACCACAAAGATTTCATATTCACTTGTTGTATGCAAAAAACACGGGTTTGGAAGAGCACAAAGAAAATCACACTTGTTCTCAGCAAAATATGCCTATATCCGTATGGACCCACTCGCCCACCTATTTTAACCCCTTAAGGATTGAGCCTTATTTTGCAATTCTGACCAGTGTCACTTTCTGAGGTTATAACTCTGGAACGCTTCAATAATCTTCAGTGATTCCAAGACTGTTTATTCATGACATATTGGACTTTATGTTGGTAGTAAATTTAGGATGAAATTTTCTGCATTTTTTGACCAAAGAGAGTGTTTCCACACTCATTTTGAAGCCACGACGGGTATAGCCGTCATTGGTCATTAAGGGGTTAACTAAAAAGCGATGAAGTAGCTAGCTATCTAATTGTGTAGCATGGATTGAACAGGACATAGCAGCAGCAGCACTGTCACTAAGCAGTAACACCCTGAAAATGGTGACTGCGGCAAATGGCCACTTTATATTTCCCGAGGGCCATGTGACTTAGGCAGCCAATGACACAAGCCCTTGTGTCTTCAAGTTGTGGATGTTTTATGTACTTTGATTGGCTGCAGGTCCAGAACATCCACACAGATTGTGATGGGTGAAAAAAAATGATGTACTACGCAACTCTGACCCCTCCCCACCCCCTTTCCTCATCAAACATGTCCTGATTGCTTTCTTACACAGTCAGAAGGTATAAAAAAGCATCAATGCAAATGAAGTAATATTTTTTCCATCCGATTAGTTACTGAATAAAGCCAAGTTCGAAAACTTTTCAGCAAAATGTTCTTGTTCCAAATCCCAAATCCGAATCTGCAATCTTCAATCGAATTTGAACTTGGCTCATCTCTTCTCACTATACCACTGTTTCTGTGCTCTGGCACCTCAGGGGCTCGGCTAATGAAGCCCACAATCCATTCAAATGAAACATTTTGTAAATTACAAGCACTCCTTCCCATCCGAGCCCTGCAATGTGGTCAAACATTAATTTTTGACCTATATATCGGGTATCACTGTGTTCGGGAAAAAAAGCATAAATTATGCGGTCCACTTTCTTCTATTACCCATTGTGAAAATTATACATTTTGCGCTAAAAAAGTATTTTTGTAGAAAAAAAAATATTTTTTTTTGTTTTCATATCAAAATGTTATACTTTTTTGTGAATAATCTTGGGATTAAAAATGCTCAATTCACTCCTAGATGAATTCCCTTACGGGTCTAGTTTCCAAAATGAGTTCATGGGTGGGGAGTTTCTGCTGTTTTGATATGTGGAGGGCTTTGCAAATGCTATATGGCGACCCCAAGCTAATCAAGCCAAATTTACGCATCAAAAATCAAATAACGCTCTCTTCCTTTCTGAGAAACGCAAAGGTAAACAACTGTTAGTGTTTCTGTTCATCTGTAAGTACGGCCCTTTTCATATCAGCGTTTTTTTAAATTGCGGCAGATCCGGCACATTTACCGCATCTGCCACCCAATGGCCGTACTTGCGGCATGCCACATGCATTGTCTATGGGGCTTGTCGTCGGGCGCGGCAAGTGCAGTTGTGCCGGATGCACTTGCCACACCCAACTGCAAGGCCCATAGACAATGCATGGGGCGTGCCGCAAGTGTGGCCGTAAGGCGGCAGGTGTGGTAAATCTGCCGGATCTGGTGCAATTTTAAAAAAGTGCTAATGTGAAAGGGGTCTAAATCACATATAAATACACATGGGACGATATATACAAAGTTCTCAATGTGATTATGTATAACTAAACATTTCTTGTATGTCATCAGTAAAACGTTTGACTAAGGAAACTTGCAGCAGCATTTACCCAACTACCCCGCAAGGGGTATCATCGCGTTATGAAACATGTGCATATCGAATCATAGGGTCCGTTTTCTCCTATTAATCTTTATGTAAATTAAAAACTTGGGGCTAAAATATAATTTTACTGAAAAAAATTACATTTTTCATTATCATACCCAAATGTTATAAAGTTCTGGGAAGCACCCGTAGGTTCAAAATACTCAGCACACCCCTGTATGAATTTATTGAGGGGTTTAATGTCCAAAATGTTGTAACTTGTGAGGGGTTTCTACTGATTTGGTACCTCAGGAAATCTGCAAAAGACAAAGTGTCTGCAAACTATTGCAGTCAAATTTACCGCCAAATATCAAACAGTGCTTCTCCTCCCAGACATGTGCCCAAACTGTAATTTTTAAAACCATATCACTTCTGAGATTGTTCACATATATAGGCCCGCACATACATAGGATTCTGGGGCTGGTCAATGAACTTTCTCAGAGGAATATCCATGGATTTTGCAGCTTTGTAAGAGGGTCTAGAGTGCTCTCACCCCACCCAGGAGGGTACATTGTCTTTATGTTTGTGCTTAAGAGCTGTATTTTAATTATGTGCATGTAACCACCTGATGGTTAAAGGTAAAGACTGCTCCCCGGTCCCCTTCAGTTATGTAAGGTTGTTAATATTAATTATTGATACTCCTTAGGGGTGGGGCACAGTCTACAAAAAAGGCTTTCAGTGTAGAAATAGCAGGAGAGTCCCCAAGAGAATAAAAAACCAAGGAACGATTGGAACGTTAGGCCGGGAGTTGAATATAGTGACTGGGAAGTGACTGATCCCTTTGCTATGATAGTGCTGATCTTCAGCAGAGACTTTGACAAAAGGATTTACATGGTGCTTGCGGTAAAGGAATGTTGTCTAAAAGGCAGCCCTAATCATTCTTATTAGCAGTTACCTACTGGAAGAGTTTGGTTAGAGCTAGTAGAGACTAAATTAATTGGCAGCTAGGCTCCGTGGTGTTAAGCAGGTTGGACGAGAGCCTAGAGGTACCGGAACATTGAGATCAGTCTGCACTAAAATTTGTCATTGTGAACATCCCTAAACACGTAATGTTCAAGTTGTGTGCCTGTGTTTCACAGGACTGTTTTAATAAACAATTGTTCCAGAACTTAAATAACTCTGTCTGCTTTGGCCCTCGCCAAGGATGACTATGAACTAAGGTGTGTGCACTGGAGAGGTGGCAAGGGGGCGTGCTGCAAAATCACGGCTACTCTACAGCCGAGACCCTGCCTTTCCTAAGACTGCTAAGGCGATATATGGCCGGACCTTCAGAGTTTAAACCCAAGGCTGCAGATTTGCAGGAGGACACATCACATCTTAGCAGAGGCCCCCTATTACAATCCTCTTGTGGATGCCAATCAAAACAGTTGAAAAATCTAGAGATGCAAGAGACAAAAGGCTCATAGGAAAAGCAGGGAGGGGAACAAGAGGCGCAATAGTGCCCTATCACTATGACGCTAAAAGTTGAGGTAGTGTAAAATGGATCCACTCACCTGTGACAGTTGTGAGACCCACAACTGGTTTGAAGGCGTAAAATGATTATATCCAGATGGCTGCTGCTGGACTTCCACCGTCCACTCACATGTGGAGACACATCAAATTGCAGGGAAGAAATGGTGTATCACAGTCCGCGCTGCCAAATCCACTCACTCCAAAGGAATACGCGGGAAGATGAAACTTCAAACTTTTTATATGGGATAGATAAAAAGGAGACCTCTTCAGTAGCACCCAGTGGTAGGGAGGCAGGAGGGCAAGTCCAGCAGCAGAGCCATATAAAAAGTTTGAAGTTTCATCTTCCCGCGTATTCCTTTGGAGTGAGTGGATTTGGCAGCGCGGACTGTGATACACCATTTATTCCCTGCAATTCGAAAAGGCTCATAGGGTCTTATCTCAATAAAAATGGGATGATAATGGTTGTAGGTGTTCACCTGGGCTGGTTGTGTAAACCTACCACCAGTGTATACGGTAGTACAGCTGCCGCTGGATCCACACTTCCATGTGCAACGTGGCACATAAACAAATCCAATGGACGGTGCTCCAATGATCCAAGCTGCAATAGGGAGGCCAGGACCACAAAAAAGTCTGATGTAATGATGTGTTTATTTCCGAATCGTTTCGGAGCTCGCTTAGCTCCTTCTTCAGGAATACAATCATGCTGATTGATCCGTCCATTGGATTTGTTTAATCCAAACAGTTGGTTCAACAGTCATTTTTATAACAATTTCAGTGTCATTGTATATTATACAATGTATAAATTTGGGGGGCGGCTTTTGTTTCCATTATTTTATATTATCCAAGAGATGGTTTGTACGAGTTTTGCAATAAATCGTGTATCAAGAAACTAGTTTTTGAATTGAGCATTCTTACTGATGAATACAAGAAAGTGCTGCCGATAAATGGATTTTTTATACCTTTTGCAATTTATTTTTCTTTAAGAGATCAGTTAATAATATTGCAGCCCTTTAATTACATGTCTTTATGCATACCTTTTTTAAAAGGTGGAGTTGCTTATGTTATAATAGGGAGAAATTCAATAAAATAATTGTCATTCACCTTGACATTTTGACTTTTTTCCCCCAGAGTTATTTGGGGTTTTTGTTATCTTGATGACGGCATGCTCCGGTAAATGAATGTCAATATTGTGTATAAACACAGAAGGTCTGCCGCTGGAGATAACCTTTTTCATTTGTAATGGGAGTCTACCAGAGCCGTAGCTAGGGGTCTGGTCCAGGGTGGAGGTGGGGGCGCGAAAAACCTTTATGTGCCCCTAACCAGATCTACAGTGGTACACCCTAATGATGGATGTGGGAGAACCTCGTTGATAGAAAAAATATTTTCTATACAAGGACCATTGCTGATATTGCTGCTATACGGTGACTGTATAGTGGTAAATACCAGGCCTATAACAGATTAAAATACAGTTATTAATGTGACTTACAAATTACATTATTTCTGATGGAGTCATTTGCTTTTCCAGTCTTTCCATGTGGCCCAGACTGACCCGACATCTTCTCCAGCCACGACTCGTCTACAGAGATTACAACAAAGACATTTGACTTCTCACATTTCCAGGCCTGTCCCATCTATTTCCAACCTGCTGATACCCCAGTACTGAGCCACTGCTGCCATATGTGTCCATATTACTACACCTGCTGTGCGGTACTGCCCCTCTAGATGGTGAAATTCATCTGTAGAATATTTTAATGCTCTATGCAAATGTCCCAGAAGAGTAACCATATTTTGCTTCCTAGAAAGTAATAATGCCTTCTATGTGCCCCTTTGATAGTCAGAACCAGCAAAGCTTTTGAAGTTCAGATTCAGCTCACTGAATTAGCATATGTTCGGTGAACTTCCGAATCCCATGCAAATCAATGGGAGCCAACAGCAAAACCATAGGAAAGAGCTTAAAAAGTGCCAAAACAGGCCAAATTAGGGGCAGAAACCAGGAAAAGTGCCATCTGCTCCCCAGAGTTAAATTACACAGGCCTGCGATGAAAAACATACAAGAGACGTTTTCACTGATTTTTATGTAATTTGGTGGCCGATTACAAAAATGACCTCCATTTTTTCCATCACGTAAGGATTTTTTGTAAAACCAAGATCAATATTTTTGCTAAAATCCTATTTAAAAAGAAAATCTGTCGAACAATTCTACACGTAATATCTGGCAACAGTGGTTTTTATCCATTTAAATTTATGTATAAATATACAGAGACCCCCTGCTGGCACACGGCCCCCTTCGGTATACAGAGGCCCCCTGCCTCTGCATTGATCTCACCCGCCGATGTCCGCAGGCACCCGGGGTCCTCCGTCCACTCTCCTCACTGTATGCCGGCAGGTTCTACATGTGACCGCCGGGTGCAATGATGAGGTCATCCCTGCTGCGCCGCTCGCAGCAAACCCGGCATACAGGGTGAGATCAATGCGGAGGCAGGGGGCCTCTATATACCGAAGGGGGGGCCGTGTGCCAGCAGGGGGTCTCTGTATACCGATGGGGGGGCCGTGTGCCAACAGAAGGTCTCTGTATACCGATGGGGGGGGCCGTGTGCCAGCGGGGGGGCCTCTGTATACCCATGGGGGGGCCGTGTGCCAGCGCGGGGGCCTCTGTATACCCATGGGGGGGCCGTGTGCCAGCGGGGGGCCTCTGTATACCCATGGGGGGCCGTGTGCCAGCGGGGGGGCCTCTGTATACCCTTGGGGGGGCCGTGTGCCAGCGGGGGGGCCTCTGTATACCCTTGGGGGGGCCGTGTGCCACGGGGGGGCCTCTGTATACCCTTGGGGGGGCCGTGTGCCAGCGGGGGGCCTCTGTATACACATGGGGGGGCCGTGTGCCAGCGGGGGGGCCTCTGTATACCCATGGGGGGGCCATGTGCCAGCAGGGGGGCCTCTGTATATTTATACATAAATGTAAATGGATAAAAACCACTGTTGCCAGATATTACATGTACAATTGTTCGACAGAATTCCTCGTTAAATAGGATTTTAGCAAAAATATCGATCTTGGTTTTACAAAGAAAACTTTACGTAATGGAAAAAAATGGAGGTAATTTTCGTAATCAGTCACCAAATTACATAAAAATCAGTGAAAACTTCTCTTGTATTTTTCAAAAAATTCAATTTTGCAGGGTTGTGTTATTTATCATAGTGCATTATGGATGCATGAGATAAAACCTGGCCCTGAATTGGATGCATGAGATATAACCTGGCCCAGAAATGTAAGCTTCAAAAATGATCAGGAACAGGGAGATGAGTGACAGGTGTAGGCATGGTGCTCAGAGAGCCTTGGTAAATTTAGGAAACAGACCAAAAAAGGAAATTCCATGACGAGTGTTCACATTTCCAAAAATTAGGCCAGATACCACCAAAGTGGCATCAATTGACCCAGAATAAAAATTGTGTAATGGCACAGCCTCCATGCATGGCACAAGGTCTGGAACAGGACCTGGCCTAGTATTTGAAAATTAAACATTGATTAGGAAAATGTGGATGAGTGACAAATGTAGGCATGGTGCTCAGAGAGCCCTGCTAAATTCAGGAAACAGAAAAGAAGGAAACCCCAGGAAGAGTGTCCACATGTCCATACATTAGGGCCAAATACCATGAAAGTGGCATCAATGGGCCCAGAATAGAATTGTATAATGGCGAGATCAATTCAGTATACTGTAAAGTACAACATCACATAGTCTGCCTAGTCTATTGGAGTATAAAGGTCTTTGGAGATCCATGACTTGTTCATCTTGATGAAAGTTAGGCTGTCTGATCCCTCAGGGGACAGCCGGATGCACTCATCCATCAGGACACCACCAGAAGCGCTGAAGACACGTTCTGAGAGAACACTGGCTAATGGGCATGACAAAATCTCCAAAGAATGAGTGGCAAGCTCAGGCCACTCTTCCATTTCTGAAGCCCAAAATACAAAAGGGTCCAAACACCTTTCATGGCATGGATATTGAGCTCTTGATACGTCTGCACAATCCTCTCCAAGTGTTTACTGTGTGTCAAACTTGTATTCTTTTTTAAACCAGCCCATCCACCGGCAGACCTTAGTCACATGACTCCCAGAAATTACTTCTGACAGTTAAACTTCTGCGGCTAATGTTTCTGCATTGACGACTGAGCGTTTTCCAGGTTGGGGTGTAGGTCTGAAATGAGTACTGTGTCCCTCACTACTGTCTTGGGGAAAACCAATCCGAAGATTGTCTATATGTACTTTTGGAAACTCCAGCAAGCGCTTGTCCCTGTCCATGGTGGGAAGCATCAGGCTAAATTTACTCTTGCACCATGGATCTAACAGTATGGCAATCCAGTATTCGTCGCTCATTCGAATATTAAGAATACACTGTGTGCAAAATTATTATTCAAGTTGTATTGTAGAGGATTATTTTTATTATTGATCAACAACTATGTTCTCAATCAACCCAAAAGACTCAAATATCAACTTAATATTTTTGGAAGTTGGAGTTGTTTTTTTTTTTAGATTTGGCTCTTAGGAGGATATCTGTTTGTGCAGGTAACTATTACTGTGCAGAATTATTAGGCAACTTAATAAAAACCAAATATATTCCCATCTCACTTGTTTATTTTCACCAGGTAAACCAATATAACTGCACAAAATTTAGAAATAAACATTGCTGACATGCAAAAACAAAACCCCAAAAAATTAGTGACCAATATAGCCCCCTTTCTTTATGATGACACTCAGCAGCCTCCATCCATAGATTCTGTCAGTTGCTTGATCTGTTTATGATCAGCATTGCGTGCAGCAGCCACCACAGCCTCCCAGACACTGTTCCCAGAGGTGTACTGTTTTCCCTGTAGATCTCACATTTTAGGAGAAACCACAGGTTCTCTATGGGGTTCAGATCAGGTGAACAAGGGGGCCATGTCATTATTTTTTCTTCTTTTATACCTTTACTGGCCAGCCACGCTGTGGAGTAGTTGGATGCATGTGATGGAGCATTGTCCTGCATGAAAATCATGTTTTTCTTGAACGATACCAACTTCTTCCTGTACCACTGCTTGAAGAAGTTGTCTTCCAGAAACTGGCAGTAGGTCCGGGAGTTGAGCTTCACTCCATCCTCAACCCTAAAAGGTCCCACAAGTTCATCTTTGATGATACCAGCCCATACCAGTACCCCACTTCCACCTTGCTGGCGTCTGAGTCGGAGTGGAGCTCTCTGCCCTTTACTTATCCAGCCTCTGGCCCATCCATCTGGACCATCAAGAGTCACTCTCATTTCATCAGTCCATAAAACCTTTGAAAAATCAGTTTTAAGATATTTCTTGGCCCAGTCTTGACATTTCATCTTATGTTTCTTGTTCAGAGGTGGTCGTTTTTTAGCCTTTCTTACCTTGGCCATGTCCCTGAGTATAGCACACCTGGAGCTTTTTGATACCAGTAACGTTGCAGCTCTGAAATATTGCAAAACTGGTGACAAATGGCATCTTGGCAGCTTCACGCTTGATTTTCCTTAATTCATGGGCAGTTATTTTGCGCCTTTTTGACCAACACGCTTCTTGCGACCCTGTTGGCTATTTGCCATGAAACGCTTGACTGTTCGGTGATCACGCTTCAAAGATTTGGCAATTTCAAGACTGCTGCATCCCTCTGCAAGACATCTCACAATTTTGAACTTTTCAGAGCCTGTCAAATCTCTCCTCTGACCCATTTTGCCTAAGGAAAGGCATTTGCCTAATAATTAAGCACACCCCTCCTCATTATAGAGATACACATTCCCTGATTTACTTAATTGGTAGTTGGCTCTCAAGTCTATACAGCTTGTAGTAGGATAACATGTATAAAAAGTATCATGTGATCAAAATACTCATTTGCTTAATAATTCTGCACACAGTGTATAGGCATCATGTTGCAGAAAGAAGTTGCTCATGTTTCTAATGCATCCAGGAGGCCCAAGTCTTGCAGGCAAAGAAAGGGACTGGAGTAAGCTATCCAATAACAGAAGTTGTCACTTGGCTTGGGAAACAACAAGCCGGTGTTTTCTCAATACAACTTTCAGTAACATTAGCAGTAGAACCTACCCAACATACACTTCGAACACCAAGTCTATTGCCTCATCCACCACGCTTATTCTCCTTTCACCACTACCTGGGGATTTCCCACTCATGTTTAATGCACTGAGACTTAGAAAGCACTTCTTTGATGCCCAATAAAAGGTTATTTGACCACTTACAGAGATTTGGAAATTATTTTTTTGGAGGCCAATAAAACCCTTTTTTTAGGGAAAACACAAATATTTGGCAATCGTTTGTTTGTGGCCAAACACAGCCTTTTTAGGGGAAACTGAAGGATTTGGCAATCACTTCTTGGTGGCAAAAAAAGCATTTTTATGGGAAACACAAAGATTTTGCATTCACTTGCTATATGCAAATAGCGAGGTTTTAGTTACGCACAATGATTTAGTAACCACACTTGTTCCGGATGGGCTCTTTCTCCCTCTTATTCTAGCTAAAAAGCAATCGAGTAGCTTGCTAGCTATCTTTTAGGGTACTTTTACACGCCACTACAACAAGGTGGAAACAACCGGGTTGATGAGACAAATGTATCTTGCACCGCCAAATCAACCCGAGGTAGCGGCGTGTAAATACGGTAGGGTAAGGTTTATTCGTCACCTAGTTAACTCCCTGGGGCGTGACACAGCCTCCGTGAAACCACCCCCCTTCAGCGATCATTGGAGGAAGCTCCTGCGTTACGATTGGTAGTCGCTGGATAGGGCGGCATATTTAAGGAGCTGACCAGTCACACTACACATTTGCTATAGCGTCATGTATTAGTCTGCCTCCTGCGCTGGCTGGCCAATCATGATGCTATTGCTTTGTCCTATCAGCGTACGAACGTCTCGTAATCCACAATTCTGGCATCCCTATGTGTTGTCAATGCTGCACCAGGTCCGCCCATATTACCTTGTTGTAGTGGCGTGTAAATGGGGTAAGGTGCTCTGTAGAAGGTAACTTGTGTGCATCCAGAGATAGATTCAACCTTCTGTAGAGCACCTTGTAGCGGCGTGTAAAGGCGGTGCGGGTACCGTTTGCAACCGTTTGTGCGTGCTCGTGCACGTGAGACACCGGTTGTTTCCACCTTGTTGTAGCGGCGTGTAAAGGTACCCTTAATGTAGCATGGATGGTGAAGGACTGAGCAGCAGCTCTGTCCCTAGCAGTAAATGTCTGAAAATGGCGATGACTGCAAATGGCCACTTCTTATATCCAAGGGACATGTGGCAGCTCTTTGTCAAAGTAAGGCTGTAGCCATCTTTGAAGGATCATCATCAGTATTTTATAACCTAGAGATATATGAGCACAACAGTCCGATAGTATCCACAGTCAGTTGCATCTCCCTTCTTTGGAACAGGAATAAACACTTGTCTTGTACAGTCCTTAGTCAATTTACCAGTTGTCCATATCTGTTGACACAGGCGTGTGATGAAATCAACTTGGTGCTTCAGAAGACTATTAACTTTATTGGAAAATCATTGTCATATCCCAGTGCCTTTCGGATGAATAATCACTCAAGATGTAGCGACAACACCAGAAGTCACTAGGAGAATAACTGTGGGAAAATCAACAAAGAAGTCACTGGACAAGGTCTTCACTTCAAGGAACATTTCACTGGTGATGAAGACACGGCTCGTACATAGTCTGGTCTATTCTGTAGTAACATATGGATGTGAAATCTGGACTTAAAAGAACAAGACAGAAGAAGAATCAATGCCTTTGAAATGTGGAGCTGGAGAAGGAAGTGATCAATACCATGGTTGACAATAAGAACAAAAATCAATTTAGGAACAAATCCAACCAGACATGTCACTGGAAGGAAGATCACCAACCTACAACTTGTCCACACATCATACGAAGAGAGAAATCGCTGGAAAAGTAACTCAGGGTAAAAAGAGTAGAGGAACAAGTTTTGCTATCTTGATGACGGCATGCTCCGGTACATGAAGGTCAATATTGTATATAAACACAGAAGTCTGCCGCTGGAGACAATCTTTTTCATGTGTAAAAAAAAAAACAATGGTAGTTTCCCAAAAAAAAAATCCTTTATGTTTTGGAAGTCTCAGAAAAAAACCTTCAGGGCAATTTGTGTATTGTGAATACACCAACCTACATATAAAATGTGTTTTTGAACACTGCCCAGTAAACAACTTAGTTACGTTTTCAAAGCTTAATTGACAGAGAGAAAAAAAATTGTTTAATGGGAAAGCAAACTTTGTAGAAAACTGTCATGTCAGGCTGGGGTCACTATAGCATATACAAAATTGGTCCGATAGCGCCATTATAGCGGCGGACACCACTGTATCCTAAAGCACAAGCAGTATCCCACCATCATAAAGCCTACTGGCGTCATTATAGTGGCAGAAACCGCTTAACCAGGTTAAGTTACTGACAAAGTCCTGCATAACCGAATCGCTTATTTTCACTCGATTATACAGTTGAATAAAAACAAATGTTGTTTATGTTATATGGGAGTGAGTGCCTTATGTAATTTGCTCTTGGATTAACGGTTTGGAAACCTACCTGAGCACCCCGTGAGGACCAAAGTAATCAATAGTGCCTTTCTTCTTTTCACCATCCTGTTGGGAAGCATATCCATATTGTTGGACTCTTCTCTAAAATATTATCCTTGTGGATGGTTTCCATTCAGTGGTAGCAAAAAATGTTTTTCCTTTTGATTTCCAACCAGAGACTGAGCAAATTGTTCTCCATTGGGAGATGTCTAGAGAGTTTACCGAGCAATACCATTCATCATGGCCAGATTATGGGTACATTTGCTTCTCAGCCAATGAATCACAAAAAATAGTAATGGCGGTCTGATTAGGAGCGCTCTAAGGAACAAGCAGACATGTAAGATGTTTTCATAATTGGCAAACCTTTTATTAACCTCTTAGCTCCCCTCACAGCTCCACTACGCGTTTCAACTGCATACAAACAGTCTTCATCAGGTGGTGAAATCTACTCCCTTTTTGAGGGACTGGCGGCTGGAGCAGCTCAGGAATAGCACAAACCATCTGCCTTGAACAGGAGAGAGGAGAGCAGAGAGGCAGTGCATATACCGCCGGCGGCGGAGGCTGTTAAACCAGGTTGTGCTGGACTTGCACAACCCGATAAGGTGAGTGGCCACCTACCACGCCACATAGACGTTTTTAATAAGAGGATCCTACACAATTGCGCCCCTTTTCCTTTTTGTTTTAAATGAATCACAAAAGGCCACTTCCAGTAGCTGTAAGGAGAGCTACGCCCCATCTAGGCAAGTTCTGCTCATAGTGCCGATCACGTTTTCAGACATAGAGCCATGTGTTTCTGTTGAGGAGCATCTTCTGGTTACATAAGATACCTCTTGGTATATATAAAGTCATGGCCGAAAGTGTTTTCATATTGCCCACAACTGTCACTTGTCACAGGTGAGTTTGAATGAGCATCACGTGCTTAAACAAAGTGATTTACTAACAATTTTGGAAAGATGTCAATAATTCTGTCCGGACCAATTTTTGGGTTGTGTGTGAAATTATGTCTGATTTTTTTCAAATGTTTTTTGGTTGTTCCAATACACACAAATGAAATAAACATGTGTATAACAAAACAGGTATACTTAAAACTATTTTCTGGGAGAAATACTTCATGTTCTGGAACAATTTCAAGTAGGCCAACATCTCAGCCATGACTGTATGTGCAGTTTTCCCTAAACCATTGTGAGAGTCACAGTCGGCCCTAAGATTTCTGATTATTGCTGTTTGGGTCTGTTCCTTCCATTTTGGCATAGATGTAAATTAAATGGAATTTTGACAATGTCAATGTGTACAACGTCAAACAATTTGTTACTCTGCCTTGTTTCTATTTACTTACAGTCATGTGTCATGTTACTGTTTCCCTATGATAGGTGACGAGCACAGTGGCTGTTCTGTTGACTCTGCATGAAGTGTCCTGTCTAAATTGTCTATACGCATGTACGATATGGGTAATATTCTGACAGTCATAATTGTATCCCTTAGGTTTATTGCTTGCTTTCCTTGTTCCCTGAGTAGGTTTCTCAAGTCCCATGGCCTTTATGCATATGATGTCACTTACATTTGGAGTTCCTTTGCTTGGATAAGTCCACCATCTTTGAAATTTAGTACATGGCTTCAATTCTTACATTGATTCTGTTGGAAAGTCCACCATTGAATTGTCATGCACTTGTATAGATGTCAATTGTCTCCACCAATGGTATGCCAAAGGCATGCACAGAGCACTGGGAATTTATCAGATGCCAATTTCCAAACTGCATTGGTGTACTGTATCTGAAACACATCTGCATAAAGAAGAGTAATAATAATGCAGTACAATTACAAATAATACTTTTCTGTAGTGCTGTTGGCCTTGGTTGAAGGCACCTACAAGTTTTGATTGTAGATATTGGGATCTATGAAAGAACTGGCTCATCGGTTTCGGAATGATGACTTGGGTGCCCCACCCCAACAGCTCCTACTTGGTTCCAGTGGTGAACCAGCTCCTTCCATTGTAGTTGAGGATGATGCTCTCCAACTCATCAGCCAAGCTCTTATGCCCAGACCACTACCGCTGCATCTTCAACTAGAGACTAGCACTTGAACAGAATTGGTGGAATGGGTGTTTGGCATTTTGTGCTTAAACTGGAGGGTAATGATGTCTGGCCTTCAATTAAGTGAACAAAATGTGAATGTCATAAAGGCATGTGTGATCCCTACACAACTACACCCAGATCTCCTATGGTCCCAAAGGAGTGGGTGATGATGCAGACCACACTGTGAGCCTTGGCCATCAAAGTTTGTGACATGTTTGCTAATGATTTTGTTACACCATAGGGATTAATACACTGGCAAGACTCCTCTGTTGGGTTGCCATAGTTATGTATGGTATATTCACTTACAAAAGTGATTTATGATCACGTGTGCAGTGCCATATATATAGTGACTTTATATAAATGGCAGTTAAATACGGTATATATGTGCTAAATATAGATAAGAAAAAAATAAGATTAAACTAACCAACATTTATTATTCTAAACCAGAAACCTTGGTGAACTGAAACATATTGTTGATATTGTGAATAAACTAGTAACGGCCGCTTTACACGTCCCGATATCGGCGTCCAACTCCAATAAAAAGTCACGTGGTTCGTGCGTTGGCCCCGATATCGTTCGTGCGTTGTTGGTGTAAATGTGCAATTCGATGCAAGAACGATGCCAAAACGATATCGGGGAACAATTGTGCCGGCTCTCCAACTGCCCGATATTGGATGGACGATCTGGCAGGATCGTTCTGTGTGACACCGACTTGGAGCACAACTTCCCCTATTCACTCCCATGTTAAATGGTCGTTCCCTGGGTCGCTCGTACAATGGGGCGTACACATCGCAGTTGCGTTGCCTGCCGATATCTCCCTGTGTGACAGCTCCTATGCGATCTTGGGTTTCAGCCAAAAAAGTGCGCGCTCCCGTGCCGTTGTATACAATATCAAAACAATGTTGGGACGTGTAAAGTGGCCATAATGACAAAGTATGATTCAATATCGAATTATTCTGTTGACCATCTCACAGTATAGTGTGCATCAACGGTATATTGTTTATGTCTTAGATTACTAACCTATTATTAATCAACATCATATGAAACAACATAAGACATCATAGACTCTGCACATATACAAAGAAGCAGTTATTGGATAAAGCAGCAATGTGAATTTCATGGTGTAGATTAAAAAAAAACTTTTTTTATTAAAATGTTTTTAATTTAAATTGTTAAATTATTGTATGATGGATTGTCAAATAAACAAGTTACAAATACACTGCAATGTGGGCAGGTAGTACATGAAATGCACACAATACTATTCTCTTTGTATATTATACTAACTTTAATTAGAATATTTAAGATAATTAAAATGAAAACAATAAAACATACAAATTGTCAAGTGGTGTGTTTAAATTTTACATTTTTAAATTACATTTTAATAGCGTAATTTTAACAAATTATTTAAAGACTTATTTATTTTTTAAGAATCTCTATAAGTTTAGCTGCCTAAATGTTATTTTATTAAGTAATTTTCTTTATTTACATGTTAAGATTAATGTAAAAAGTATTGAGATCGTTCATGTGAAGAACTTGAAGTTTTCAATGTGAAGATTTTTGTATTTTTATTTCACAGCTTTTATCCAAGTTAGGAAAAATAATGTTGAAGTGCAGTTGCAGACGGATAAGTAGAACAATGAATGGAAACTGGAAAAAACAGATTGTCCTCTCTGGTGCCTTGTTGGTGAATAGACCTTCAATTTGCATGTCTTTCAACTGAGGCATCCAGTTGGATAAGAAAACAAAAATAACTAACATGTCAAAAAACACCAATCACTGGCCTCTGGCTGAGAGGATCATTACTCTTGAGAAGTATAAAGGCGGCCCTCCAAATCCATTAGGCACCTGTTGCCAGAAGCACCTTAATTTGTGAAGACCATTAGTTCAAATCATCTTACAGCTCATCAGAGATCTACACGTCTTCATCAGTCTCATCCAAAAAGTATCCAGGAGACCACAGAGATGGAATCATACGAGAACTTCGGAATCTACAGCCATCAGAACTCAGGCTCAACACCAAGAGTGGCCAACTGTGGACTTGGGGACTATCCACCTTCAATCAACCCTCACTTTTGGCTTAATGGACCAGGAGTCAACAATACTCCTAGTTATCTACATAGAAGTGACCCAAACTCATATATGCCACCTTCTTATGGATTTCAGAGACAATTCCTGCCAGATCCGTCAGGTTTCGGTGGGACCGATCTTGGTTGGCTTTCCATAGCTTCTCAGGAAGAACTTCAGAAGGTTATGAGGCCTCCGTTTTCTTATTCAGCTCTAATTGCTATGGCAATACAAAATGCTCCGGAAAGAAAACTAACCCTGAGCCAGATATACCAGTACGTGGAGGACAATTTTCCTTTCTACAAGAAGAGTAAAGCCGGATGGCAAAATTCTATTCGGCATAACTTGTCTCTGAACAATAGTTTTAAGAAAGTGCCAAGAGATGAGAAAAACCCAGGTAATGATTTGACTACAGTCATTCTAATTATACTGTATATATATTATTGTTGCATTAGTATTGGTATATTTCATCGATTTGCATTTTAATTTCATTATTTTATTCAAAATATCAATTCATAAATATGCAAAAATCTGTTAATTGTTTACACTGTGAACGTCTATCCATGGAGTTCTTGCCCTCAAATGGCCCAAGTGTAGAAAATATTACTTTTAGTACTTTGTTATAACCATATTGTTAGAAAAAGGATGGCACTCACCAGAAAGTCTTCAGTGGTGCATCAAACTTTTTTCCATTTTCCGGAATAAAGGGTTACAAACGGTGCAGACAGGGAGGGAGTGCAGACAAGGATGGAGCACCCGTGGTCCACCCTGAACTCCCTCCCTCCCTGCACCGTTTGTAACCCTTTATTCCGGAAAATGGAATAAAGTTTGATGCTCCACTGAAGACTTTCTGGTGAGTGCCATCCTTTTTCTAACAATATGGATATAACGCTACTGGCTTCGGGATTGTGCAACGCCAGATCATAAATCCACAGCTGGTAAACTGACCTCATAGGAAAACCCGCAACATTGCTAGTGCCCGGAATCCTCTAACACATTCATCTTTTTTGTTATAAAATTTAGATTTTTCATAAGTGTATTAACATTCAGTTTTAGGCTCAAAGAGAAATTATTATTAATTATTAAAAAAGTTTCATTTTTTAACATCAGTAAAAATATTTTTAATACATTATTTGTAAATATTTAGTATTTTAGCACGGTCATATTTTTGTTTACATTTCACCATTATCTTTTACAATTTTTAGGCAAAGGCAATTACTGGACCCTGGATCCTAACTGCGAGAAGGGTTTTGACAATGGGAACTTTTGCCGGAGAAGGAAGCGAGGATTAAAATCCAACAAGACTGACACTGTGAAGGCTAAAGGTGGAGAAGGTCTAGGGAGGAAAGGTGGTGATAGCCTATCTATGATGACCCCATCATCTCCTGTGGTGGAAGCCCCCTCAGATGATTGGAAGAGCACAGTTGCCCCAGAAATAACCAATACCCCTTGTTTGAATAACTTTTTTAGCAGTATGACCTCCTCCTTGGACTTCAGCTCGTTGAACAGGTCTATGATGCAGGGCAATGAACTCTCCCAGAGGGACATCACTGGATTAAGTAGTTTCACCCCAGTCTCCATGATGGAACCATCTGTGGGTTTGCAGGACACTTTACACCTCATAGACCCCTATTATGATTCTTTCACGGACTCCAATCGAAGCAGCCAATTTGACAGCCATTTCTACAATGATTTCAGCATCAAGAGCTTCATCTACTCCAGTGAAGACAGCAAAGTATAACCCAAGTGCTAAACCATGCTGGCCGCTGGTGACATATGTATTTATTATTTGGCTGCCGCTATGTATTATTATTATTTAGAGAGCACCATTGATTCCATGGTGCTGTACATGAGAAAGGGTTACATACGAACAAGTTAAAAGTAATAGAGAGGGGGGAGAGGACCCTGCCCTTGCGGGCTTACATTCTACAGGGCCATGAGGAGGGAAACAGTATGTTGGGTCTGCTTGGGTGGTGGTGGAGCGCCGGGTCCAGTGGTCATGAGGTGGTGCCGTGGTCATGGCAGGCTGTAGGCTGTTCTGTATCACCATAGAACCTTTTTTAAAGCAGTAATCATAAATGACAGCTCACACTTATCTGACAAGAACATAGTTATTTTATTCAGAAGTATTTAAGTGGGGGGGGACTTTTTTATTGGTTTTATTTATGAGTTTTGATATTTTTACATATTGTACAAGAATTTTGAAATAAATTGTCAAAATAACTATTTTTGAATTAAGTTTTTTATTTATTGGTAAAAAAAATCTAAAAAAGGTTTTCATGAAAAAAGAAAGGAAAAAGTGCTTCTGATAACCCCATAATGACTGCTGTTCACCTTTTCATGGTGGCTGTTAAGGGGCCTTATTACTTAGGGCTAAGGATAAAGTGTGTAGTGCCTCCTCCCCCAGCGAGCAATTATCATGCTGGTGTAAGTATTATATGGCCTATTAGACCCTGCTATAATCAGGGTCTATCAGGCTGAGTATAGAACAGACAGGTCTCATGCACTGCAGTACATCAGTATTACAATGCACTGGACCAGCAAAGCAAAAAATGCTCATGCCCCACAGTGGAACTGAGTGAAGAGTAAGGCCGGCTTCACACTGCGGCACGATCCGGGAGGACCCTGACAGCCGCGGACCGGATCAGCACACAGGACTGGAGGGCTATTATGCCCTCCGGTCCGGTGTGCAGCGCACGCAGCTGCAGCCGCTGACAGGTCAGGACCGCGGCGCCCGTGGTCCTGAGTTAGCAGCGGGAGCTGCGTGTGTTGCACACCAGACCGGAGGGCATAATAGCCCTCCAGTCCTGTGTGCTGATACGGTCCGCGGCTGTCAGGGTCCTCCCGGACAGCCCCGGATCGTGCCGCAGTGTGAAGCCAGCCTAAGCAACAAAAATACATGAAGAGACATTTTGCTACAGAAAATGCATCATTTGCTTTTAGCGCACAAGTGTGGATGATCAAAGTTGTGTGATAAAAAGATGAATACTACCAGAACAGAGTCCAAATTGAGTCCAAAGTGACTCCATCTGCCTCATGGTAGTGAGTGCCTCCATAGAGGGTTTTGGTTTAATTGTATTTTCTGAGAGATTTAGGCTAAATTCACATAGGTAAGATTTAGCTGCATTTTTTGGGTCAGGTTTTGCCTTGCTTTTATGTAAACGTCTGCTAATCTAATCCTGCACTTTTAGTTTCTAGCCAAACCAATGTGATTCGAGGAAATGCTGTGCACACACATTGGTGTTTGTTCTCTACAGAAAATGTAAGCACCATAGGTTCTGCTGTGTTTTTGAAAGAATGAGCATGGCAATTCTTTACTGCGTTTTTGCTATAGTTTCTACGGCAAGTCTGCAGTAAAAATGCACCAAAAATGCAAAAAGAAACGCAGCGAACCTCCTGCCAAGAAATCAGAACAAAAGCAATCCCTAGGATTCGCTGCAGATCTGTTCACACCAAAACCCAACGAGTCTGGACATAGCCTGACACTGCAACCACAACGTAAGTGCTCAGCGCAGAACACAAAAATGTGATCCTAGCCTTATACTGAAAGCAAGCAAAAAATGTTACCAATAAATGAACTTACCCGGCACTAAACAAGTCCACATTCAGATTTACCATCAGTGATTGGATATATAGAGGTTTCCACCTGGAAAAGTGACGTGTGGCTCCAAACCCTCAAAATGTTTCCTCTTCTGAGTCCCACAATGTTCCTAATTGCAGAAAGCAGTTTCGGAATAATGTCAACATTTATGTTATGTTCCTCTACATTTATTCGCTGTTTATTATACAATTTATATACTCACCACCTACACACTCTATTATCCTGGAGAATTTGTATAGCACTGTCATTTCTTATATTGCCATTTCCCTTGCCACCCTGTGGTTATCGCGATAAACACACACTGCGTATTCACTTGCCCATCTATTAGAAAGAGACCTGCCCATGTATCACCTCTTCTCTCCAATGCACTTGAATTCAGCATGTGATGAACTGCACACTCCCCTTCTGGCTTCCACCATGAAAACCTCTAATCACTTTCGATTTTACTTTTTCACTACTTATAAGTTGTCTTATTAACATGGAGCACTTGAACAAAGCTTTGTCACACAGCGATACACGTGGTATACGTTCGTGAACGGGTTGACTTTTACAATGTATCATGACTAGGGATGAGCGAGTATGCTTGTCACTACTCGGTATACTCGCATGAATATCTCGGTACTCGGGGTACTCGGCGAATACTGAGTAATCTCGCGATACTCTTGCTGTGCTCGGGGTCCACCTCCCTGCATGTTGGCGCTCTTTACAGAGCCAGGCCGCATGCAGGGATTGGCTGACAGACACTGTAATGCCACAGCCATGTTGGTTGTGGCATTACAGTGATTGGCTGGTCGCACAACGTGATCAGGTCTTTATAAGACCTGACCGCGCTGTGCTCGTCACTCTGCTCCATAGACAGTCAGTGTAGGGAGAGCTGCTGCTGATTGAGGGACAGATTTGTGGCATTTCAGCTAGTGTAGGTGCAGGGCTGCCAGTCTAATTACCACAACAGTCCTTCTGAGGACTAATAGAGCTGTATACATGGAGGCAGGGTATATAGCAAACTTCTTTGTGCCAGTATACCAGCCTGCATCATATCTGGGGCTGGTGTACAGGCTCATCCATCCCAAAACAGTGCTTGTCTGCATGCATGTAGCTCTCTATAGGCAGGAGTAGGTTGTAGCGTAAATTAGGATACGCCAAAAGACTCGCTATTCTCGTCAGCGTTTGTGTCTGACCAGTCCACCTGCAGGGCCTTAATCTCTAATCTCAGTGTCCAGCTAAAAACCTAATCTTCACAAAGCATTCACTGATCTCAGGGAGACCAGTCCAAGAAAACACTGCGGGCAGCTGGCTAAAGCGCTCAAACACAGTGAATTCCTAGGCGCATTGCCCCCTGGGAAGTATGAATATGCAAATAGAGTCTGTGGAGACTCGGTTAGGAGTCTCAAACACAGGACTAGCCAGATATCCCTCCAAGGTAGGACCCAGCCAAGGGGTGGCTCCTTGCAGAGAACACCATAACCACCATGTTAAGTGGTCCTTTTAGTCAATATCCAGCTCTTTTACAAGCTTAGAGATATGACAAGGGAATACCAAGGCCAGGTATCCATCCCTGGAGGGATATCTGGCTAGTCCTGTGTTTGAAACTCCTAACCGACGCTCCACAGACTATTTGCAAAAACCTAATCTTGTCTGCATTCATTTAGCATCTTAGTGCAGCTAGAGTAGGTTGTAGCGTAAATTAGGATACGCCAAAAGACTCGCTATTCTCGTCAGTGTTTGTGTCTGACTAGTCCACCTGCAGGGCCTTATTCTCTTATCTCAGTGTCCAGCTAAAAACCTAATCTTGTCTGCATTCATTTAGCATCTTAAGGGGGTGTCACACGCGTCAATGTCGTCAGCGATATGATCGCTGACGACATTGACGGCTGATTGCTGGTGAGCTGTCACACAGGCAGACTCACCAGCGATCAATTGACCAGTGACATCATGGAAACGATTTAAATATCGTTTCCACGATGTCCTGCTCCCGCTGCCAGCCTGCTGGAAGCAGGAGCAGCCTGGTCTCCAAGGTACACTGCGGGTAACTAGGCAGCGCGCGCTGCCTAGATACCCGACGTGTACCTTAGTTACCAGCCTCCTCCGCTCACCGGGTGAGCGGAGGAGGCTGGTAACTAAGGTACACGTCGGGTATCTAGGCAGCGCGCGCTGCCTAGTTACCCGCAGTGTACCTTGGAGACCAGCTCCCAGCGCTTGTGACAGGCGCTGGGAGCTGGAATATCGCTAGTCCCGGTGTCACACGCAGCGATGCTGCGTGTCCACCGGGCGACAATCGCCAGGTTTCAGAGCTGATTCTGAAACCTGGCGATCATCAACCAGCGATTTATCGCTGGTTGATGCAGTATGTCACACGCGTCAATATCGCTGCAACGTCACGTGCAGGCGATATTGACGCGTGTGACACCCCCTTTAGTGCAGCTAGAGTAGGTTGTAGCGTAAATTAGGATACGCCAAAAGACTCGCTATTCTCATCAGCATTTGTGTCTGACCGTTCCAGCTGCCGGGATTAAACCGCTGTAATCTGTAATCTCAGTGTGCAGCTAAAAACCATCTTTTGGACGCCTTCATTTAGCTGTATACAGGAAGCACAACATTGAAAATGCGCAAGGCCGGTGCTAAGGGACAAGGAACTGGACGTGATGGTGGTGCAGACAGAGGCAGAGGCTGAGGCCATGTGCAAGCTCACATCATCTCGCTCCAAGACCAGTGTCAAAAGGTTGTTAGTTAGATAGCGGATAATGCTTCCAGTCATTTTGGCACCACGACAAATACCCTGTTCCACACGGTCAAGTGTTAGTAGCCATGAGACTGGACCACACATTCCACACCCTGATCCTCCTTCCTCCCACCATGCCGAGTGCCCGGCCCTGGACATAACTGATCCCACACTAGGACACTCTGAAGAGTTGTTCACTTATCCATTCGTAGACTCTGGCCTCTCGCCAGCTCCAGTTGAAGTGGCTCATGAGGAGATCGTATGTACAAATGCACAAATATTTGAGCAGCCACGGTCTCATGAAGGCAATGGTGGGAACGTGTCTCAAGAAGAGGTGGATGATGATGAGACACAATTGCCACAAAGTCAGGAGGAGGACCAGGGTGCAGAAGTGGAAGATGATGTGGTGGATGATCCTGTAACTGACCCAACCTGGCAGGAGGACATGCAGAGCGAGGACAGCAGTGCACAGGGGAAGTTAGGCATAGTGTGGCGCCCCTGCGATCAAGAGGCCACAAAGGGAACTGCAGCCAGGTAGGAGGAAAGACAGTTGCACCACAACACCCTCACAGACAACCCACACACCACTAGAGGGGCAGCACCCAACCCAGAGCCCGGGAACTCTAGGCGGGCAAGGGGTGGTGGGTTTAGAGACAGTGGGTGGGCCAGCAAGCAGGTCAGGTGACAGAGGGTAGATATAGAGAAGGGGAGGAGGAAGGAGTCAGTAGGCCGGTGTAGGCTGATGTTACACAGCGCGATATCGGCAGGCAACGCCACTACAATGTGTACTCCCCCTTGTACGGCCGACCCAGGAAGGACCATTTAACATGGAGAGGATAGGGGAAGTTGTACTATACATCGTAGTTGGGCTTTTACACAGCACGATCCGGCCACAACGCCCATCCAATATCGGCCCGTTGGAGAGCAGGCTTATTTGATGCCCAATATCGGTTTGACATCGTTCGTGCATTGTATTGGTCATTTACACCATATAACGCACGAACGATATCGGGTCCAACACACAAACCACGTGACTTTTGGTCGGAGTTGGACACCGATATCGGGACGTGTAAACCCACTAGGAGAACTTGCACAATTGGTGCCGACTAAATACTTTTTTTTCCCACTGTAGTCATGAAGAATATGAACTATTCAGGCATCTATCTCCAGACAGATGCAGACATATTTGCCTGCTGGAAAAAGATAGGTGCAGGGCTCCACCGCCCTATGTCAACAAGGATTCCCAGGCAATGAATAAACAGCAGACATCCATCAGTAGAATATAAGGATAGATTCAATGCCACATGCGGTTACCGTATATACTCGCGTATAAGCCGAGTTTTTCAGCCCAAAAATTGGGCTGAAAAGTACCCCCCTCGGCTTATACGCGAGTCAGTGCTGTATACCGATGTATACATCGGTACATACCGATGTATACATCGGTATACAGCAGCCCCCGTAATGCAGGGCCCCCCCAGCCTCGCTCCAGTCACCTGTAAAGGAAACTATACTTATCACAGTGCCGCTGTCCGCACCCGCTCGCACCCGCTCGCAGCTGCCGTACGCGATCCTCCATCTTCATGCTTCTTCTTCCTGTTTCTGTGCTCGTCGCAGGCAATGACGTCATTCCCTGCGACGAGCACAGGAAACAGGAAGAAGAGGCATGAAGATGGAGGATCGCGTACGGCAGCTGCGAGCGGGCGCGGACAGTGGCACTGTGTATGATAAGTATAGTTTCCTTTACAGGTGACCGGAGTCAGGCTGGGGGGCCCTGGATTACGGGGGCTGCTGTATACTACCGCTGGGGCTGCAATATACTACCACTGGGGCTGTATACACCACTGGGGCTGCAATACCACTGGGGCTGCAATACCACTGGGGCTGCTGTATATAGGGGCTGCAATACCACTGGGGCTGCTGTATATAGGGGCTGCAATACCACTAGGGCTGCAATACCACTGGGGCTGCTGTATATAGGGGCTGCTGTATACACCACTGGGGCTGCAATACCACTGGGGCTGCTGTATATAGGGGCTGCAATACCACTGGGGCTGCTGTATATAAGGGCTGCAATACCACTGGGGCTGCTGTATACACCACTGGGCTGCAATACCACTGGGGCTGCTGTATATAGGAGCTGCAATACCACTGGGGCTGCTGTATATACCACTGGGGGCTGCTGTATATCATACTGCTGGGGCCTGTATACCACTGCTGGGGGCTGTATACCTGTGCTGGGGTCCACCCTCGGCTTATACGCGAGTCAATAGATTTTCCCAGGTTTTGGGGGCAAAAGTAGGGGGGTCGGCT